>JAWZYT010000336.1:15000-45000 GCA_034508575.1 Petrolisthes manimaculis
ACAGTTCAGAAATGTAGAGAGATAATAAAAACTGAATATTTACATGTGGAAATAAGACCTACTAAAAAAGGACGACTTGGACTTTGGTAATGAGGAAATAAGACCTACTAAAAAACGACGACTTGACACCTCCAACAGCCTGCTTAGTCCTGACATACAGTACCCATGCTAGTACCTAAATATGACATAGCCATGCCAGTACCTAAATATGACATAGCCATGCCAGTACCTAAATATGACATAGCCATGCCAGTACCTAAATATGACATAGCCATGCCAGTACCTAAATATGACATAGCCATGCCAGTACCTAAATATGACATAGCCATGCCAGTACCTAAATATGACATAGCCATGCCAGTACCTAAATATGACATACCCATGCCAGTACCTAAATATGACATAGCCATGCCAGTACCTAAATATGACATAGCCATGCCAGTACCTAAATGGGGCAGTGGTGAGTGCTTTGGTCACCACACAATAATTATACATTCTTATTATCTCATACCGATACATTTTTTTTTCGCAGAAGCATAACCCTGCAAATTATTACCTTGTGGTATGATAATGCAAACATTGTGACCAATATACCATCCAAATTAATGTGGAAGTAGTGATTTGGTGTAATAATTATTTTTCACTTAGGGGTAGAACGAAAAAGATAAATAAAAAAACACTTTTTGGTGGAGAGTAATTATGATGTGTAGTTCAGTACAGTATTGTTTTGTGTACATACTGCATAGCATATGTGGGGGAGTGAAGATGTAGGGTGAGTAGTTATGTAGGATATGTGAGGATGTGTTGAAAGGTAATGGAGGTGTGTGTGTGTCACTGTAATAAAGTATGTGAAGATATGAAGAGAAGTAGTGAATTATGTATGGAAAATGTGTAGAAGGTACATATGTATGGAAAATGTGTAGAAGGTACATATGTATGGAAAATGTGTAGAAGGTACAGATGTATGGAAAATGTGTAGAAGGTCATATGTATGGAAAATGTGTTGAAGGTACAGATGTATGGAAAATGTGTTGAAGGTACATATGTATGGAAAATGTGTTGAAGGTACATATGTATGGAAAATGTGTTGAAGGTACAGATGTGTTTGGTATGCAATGAATATGTGTTTTGTACTGAAGATGTGTGTTTGGCTGTATAGATAGATGTCTGCTTAGTAGTAAAGCAGTATAGAAGAAGGCAGTGAAGGTTTCATTTTGTTATGTAATGAAGAATTGTGGAAGGCAATGAAAATGTTTGGATGTGAATTTGGGGGAAGAAGTGTAGATAATAAAGAAGTACAGTACAGTAGAAAGGAGAGAGTAAGTGTAGATAATAAAGAAGTACAGTACAGTAGAAAGGAGAGAGTAAGTGTAGATAATAAAGAAGTACAGTACAGTAGAAAGGAGAGAGTAAGTGTAGATAATAAAGAAGTACAGTACAGTAGAAAGGAGAGAGTAAGTGTAGATAATAAAGAAGTACAGTACAGTAGAAAGGAGAGAGTAAGTGTAGATAATAAAGAAGTACAGTACAGTAGAAAGGAGATAGTGAGGATGTCTGATAGTGCATTGATAAGCAACAAGGACTGTGAATAGTGGAGATAATTATATGCTCAGTATAATATATTGTATGCCATATTAGGAGATAAATAGAAAGATGGCTATATATTTTAGTATGCCCTTAGATAGCAGGGATAGTACCTGGCTGGCTAACACATGACACTAATGCCAATAACATTGTACCGTTATTAACACAATTATTCACAAACACACGTAAAAAATGTCCAAAGTTTGGGTGTTTTATGGTACAGTATATGTAATAATAATAATAATAATAATAATAATAATAATAATAAGTTTTGTTGAAGATAACTGCGAGCTATGCGCTGTTTATTTTGTAGCAAATCTTTTCAAGTTTGCGAATTGTTTTCGTAAGACACTCATTCCTTTGAGAATGGCTTTGAGAGAAAGCCGAAACGTCAGGCCAATAAACTCACTTGGTAATTTGCTTTTCCATCTCCCCAGCAATACTAAGAAAACAATTCACAAACACACACACACACAAACGTCAGGCCAATAAACTCACTTGGTAATTTGCTTTTCCATCTCCCCAGCAATACTAAGAAAACAATTCGCAAACTTGAAAAGATTTGCTACAAAATAAACAGCGCATAGCTCGCAGTTATCTTCAACAAAACTTGTATCAAAGAGGGTTTCCTTCCCAAAAATAATAATAATAATAATAATTTTCATATTAATAATAATAATAATAATAATAATAATAATAATAATAATAATAATAATAATAATAATAATAATAATAATAATAAAAATTGCACCATTATTGACACGTAATTTTTTTCCTAAATTTAGGTGTTTTATATATGTTATAATAATAATAATAATAATAATAATATTAATAAAAATAATAATAATAACTTTGATTTAGGTCTTACTTACCTTGTAAAACTTCCAATAGTCTGCTCAGGTTAGGTCCTGGTAGTCTGCTCAGGTTAGGTCCTGGTAGTCTGCAATGGTTAAGATTAGGTTAGATTAGATTAGGTTAGGTTAGGTTAGGTTAGGTTAGGTTAGGTTAGGTTTAGTTGGGTTAGGATAGGTTAGGTTAGGTTAGGTTAGGTTAGGTTAGGTTAGGTTGGGTTAGGTTATTTATATATGGATAAAACATTAAATTTGCACAATAAAATGGATGTTAAAAATGAACTCATCACTTAAATGAAAAAAGTCTTAGAATGGTGTAAATAAATGGGTAATAAAGGTAGAAACACCATACACAATAACTATAATGCTTTCAATATTTACCGATAATAATAATCATAAAAGTAGTTGAAGTAGTAATAATAATAGTAGTTATAATAATAATAAAAATGGTAGTAATAATAATAATGTGAAATGTAATACATTGAGGTGGTTTGGACATGTAGAGAGAATGCAAGGTGAGGAGTTTGTAAATAAGGTGTATGGAAGTGAAGTTGTGGGCTGTGGTGTGAGAGGCAGACCACCAGTTAGATGGCAGAACAGAGTGGAAGAGTATGTAAAGGAGAGAAACATGAGAGGGAGTAAGGAGAGTGTTGGAACAGAGTGGAAGAGTATGTAAAGGAGAGAAACATGAGAGGGAGTAAGGAGAGAGTGTTGGAACAGAGTGGAAGAGTATGTAAAGGAAAGTAATGTGAGGGGGAGGGGAGGGCTGGACCAAGTAAGGAGGGAGTGTTGGAACAGGGAAGACTGGAGACTTTTCTGCCGTGGCCACACCCTTGGGGGGAGTTCCCGGAGGGAGTGAGGCGTCAGAGCTATAGATAGATAGATAGATAGATCATAATGTATTATTACAGAATAACTGGGTTTTCGGCTAGACTTGAGCAGTATCACCACATTAGGCTAGGTCCTGGAAATTTGCCCAGGTCATTTTATGATAGTTTACACTGGTTATACCCGGTAGTTTGCCCAGGTTAGGTCCCGGTAGTTTGCCCAGGTTAGGTCCCGGTAGTCTGCTGTGGTCTAGGTTAGGTTAGGTTAGGTCAGGTCATGTAAGACTAGTTTCCAAATCATGTTTGTAAATGGGGCATATCTCGAAAACGAGGCATTTCCGAGAGAAACACCATAGATGAAAAGTGTCTTAGAATGGTCCAAAATAGTGGTTAATGATACTAATATATACAATATAGTGAACCCAGGTTTTCTGTAAATTTACCCATAATAATTCTTCTACATAAATACCTTGGTGTAGTCATTGTAATCCTCCTTTTGTAAATCCCTTGATGTAAATCTTCGTATGTAAATCCTTCTTCTGTAATCCCACTTCTGAAATAAATAAATTTAACGTTAATTAATATATTTCTTGTTAATTAAATCCTTTATCAATAAAATCCCCTTATATCTCCAATTTGTCCTTATTTATATACCCTTAAAATAACAGTGAACCCTTAAAAATAATAAAACAAAATCATTCTAATATTTATGGTAACATTTTAACACAGCCATTATTATCCACCCTTATTTAAACCCTTCAAAATTCCCTTATTTCACCAACTTACCCTTATTTATGTCCCTTCACCATTAACTGTATACCCTTAACTAACCCTTAATATAATCTTGAGCCCTTAAAATATCCTTAAATGCCCTTAAAATACAAATAAATACTAAAATATTCCCCTGCCAGGCTTTGAGCTTCACAGAGGTAAACAAACTGAGGCGTCAGTGTTGCCAGTGATGATCTGAGGCGTCAGTGTTGCCAGTGATGATGATGACTGTGTGTCACCTTTACAACGATACTCTCTCACTGTCTTCCTCTAAGGAGAAAACCAAACCAAAACAGTACCAAAGAATACATAATTATATACACATTATACTTTCACTCTCTCTATCTTATACAACCTGCACGTCCCTATATACTCACATATATACACATTATACTTTCACTCTCTCTATCTTATACAACCTGCACGTCCCTATATACTCACATATATACACATTATACTTTCACTCTCTCTATCTTATACAACCTGCACATCCCTATATACTCATTTTCTCTTCAACCATACATACCCTTTATAGAACTTCTTTCATACTCTTTATTATCACTGGATTGTACAGCTCTCGTTCACTCAGACCTAGCAGCACTTTGGCTGTCACTGTCACTTCCACCATCTCCCTCCATTTTCTCTCTCCTATATAGTTCACTTATTACCACATTCAGCATGGTAGCTCTCTCTCGTTCCTATTTATCACATACCATCAACACATGTTCTACTCTCTCATCTTCCCTACACAACGTACTGCCTTCATTACTCCATCTATATATTCTGTCATTCTCTTTCAGTGACTTCTTGTTCTTGCCTTAAACAACAGTTCACTTCCCCAGCAGCTACCATCATAGAACACTTCACTCCATGGTATTATTATTATTATTAGTAATAATCAGTGAACAGGCTGGGAGAGAATAAAATTATTCATAGATCCGAAGACCCCAGATCACGGAAAGTTATATTAAAAAAAAATAAAAATAAAAAAATAATCCAACCGACAGAGCCAACGATTAGCACGAGTCTTAAAGCCGCTAACTCCTACACCCTCAAAAACAGAATCAGCTAACCCATTCCATGTTGCAGTTAAACTAGTTAAAATTTAGCGAGAAAACGTAATTGCTTCTCAAATGTAAATTTAGAATCAAAGTGAACACCAAGAATAAGAAGATCACTGGATTCAACCAAGTTCACTCCACTTAACACCAAGTTAGGGAACCCAGGCAACAATGTATGACTCCTTGACACAATCATATTCTTAGTCTTACTAGCATTTAATTTCATGCCCCACATCACACACCAATCACTGATCCTCTGAAGATCACGATTTAAAGATTCTGTGACAGAAATGCGCATATCACGGTGCTTCACTTCAGCCAGAAGAGTAGAATCATCTGCATATCCAATCAAGGTATTCTCTAAATTAGAGTACATATCAGCAGTATACAGTAAAAACAGTATGGGCCCAAGTACACTACCCTGAGGAACGCCTGATACAACTCTAATCCATTCACTATGAGAGCCATCAACCGTAACACATTGTGTCCTATTACTAAGGAACTGTCCAATAACCGACAACACACTACCACCCACTCCCACTGACCCCAGCTTATGTAAAATTGCAGAATGATTAACTCAGAGGAGTACCAATCTTGCGTGCTCTTCTCACTCATGCCTCTCATCCATTCCTCTCTGCCTATTTCTTGTATTCGTCTCTTAATCTCATTCATCCATTTCTCATCACTCCATCTCCCCCTTTCATCTAACACTGGGTACTGTATTCCACACTTTTCCATTCTCTTATCACACATCCTTCTCCACTTGGTATA
The DNA here is from genome assembly GCA_034508575.1 of Petrolisthes manimaculis. Lineage (NCBI taxonomy): Eukaryota > Metazoa > Arthropoda > Malacostraca > Decapoda > Porcellanidae > Petrolisthes > Petrolisthes manimaculis. Next base: position 20,866 of record JAWZYT010000336.1, read on the forward strand.
CCGTCATGTCCATTTATACACTCTTGGAGCCCATCTGTCTTCATTCATTCCCTCTAGTCTAACCTTATATTTCAACACTCCTTTGTCTATCCTCTCCTCAAACGTACTCCATCCAGCCTCACCTCTTATTGCTTCCACACCTACTGTACATACTTGTTTGTACCTAAAGCTGTTGTTCCTATCCTATTCTGTACTACCTCCAGTCTATTCAAGTCATTCATTATCCATATCATAGTCTCCAGTCCATACATTAGTCCAGGTACAGCCATACTTTTCCATACACCATACACTACTTCATACTTATTAGCTCTACACCTTGACACACTTCCTACCTTTCCATACACCTTGACACACTTCCTACCTTTCCATACACCTTACCACACTTCCTACCTTTCCATACACCTTACCACACTTCCTACCTTTCCATACACCATACACTACTTCATACTTATTAGCTCTACACCTTGACACACTTCCTAGTCTTCCTACCCACTGGTTTGCTCTTGATAACCTATTAGTCTTTATCCTATCACATCCTTTCTCATCCACAATTATTCCTAAGTATCTATATATTGTGTCCTTTCAATCCCATTATTCCTAAGTATCTATATATTATGTCCTTTCAATCCCATTATTCCTAAGTATCTATATATTGTGTCCTTTCAATCCCATTTCCACCCAGTCTCCACGTACTACCTATATCCCGGTCATCCCCATCTTATCACTCCCAAACTTGACATTAAAATCATTCCCATACTCTGTAATTACATCAAGTATTCTCTACAGAACCTCACCTGTCTCTCTCACCTGTCTCTCTCACCTAGCTGTCTCTCTCACCTGTCTCTCTCATAATCACCACATTATCTACATATAACAAAATACTCAGTACATACTCCCCTATTACCTACATTTTTCCTCAGTCTTCTACATTTCCTATTACTCTCTTTCCTCTTCTTCCTCACATTCTCATTATCTTTATTCCACCAACTCTTCATCAAACTTCTTTTATTTCTATTCCTTACCCTTCCTATCCTTTTCTCACCCACCTCTGTCACTTTCCTAACCAGGGAATCATTCAGTTCATCCACTCCTCCATCCATAGTCCATTCCATACTCCTCAAATCACACTTATACAAATCCCATCTTGCTTCTCGTATTCTCCATTTCTGCCCTCCTTTTACTACATTCTTGGCTGCCTTTCTCACACATTCATATTCTAATACTATCATGTTATGGTCACTCATCAAATCTATCCTTCTCTCTTATGGTTAGTCATCAAATCTATCCTTCTCTCTTATGGTTAGTCATCAAATCTATCCTTCTCTCTTCATCCATCCACATATACTGTACTCTCCTCCTGGCTCTTTCATTCACTAGCACATAATCAATCACAGATTCACTCCCTAACCTGGACCATGTTGCACGTCCCTCACCTATTGTCACATTCAAGTTCTCTACACCATATTCTTCATTGAAATTTAACAAAAGTTCCCCATTTCCATTCACTTCTTCTCCTAAAATTCCTATATGTCCATTCCTATCACCCATGACAATAGTCTCTTTGTCTATTTTCCACAATCAACCTACCTATTATCCTGTATTTTCTTTCATTATCTTGTCTTGCTCCTGGACCCTGTATAGTCATATAACACACAATCAACAGGATCCTTTCATACTTCCCTTCCATCTTTACATTAAGATACACAGCCATGATGTCCTCACTCATTTCACATTCACCAGTTTTCACTTCCTCTATGTCCACGTCTATGTCATGTCTAACAAATAATCCCACACCTCCACCCTTCTTCTTCCATTTACTCCGTCCCTGTCCAATCATACTGTACTTATCACTGTTCATCTTCACTCTCTCATGTAACTGTGTCTCTGTCACACCTACTATATCCAGATTCCATTCACACAATTAAAACTGACACCGACATCATCATCCTTCATCATCTCTATTTTCATTTTATTTATTTCCTTCTGTACCTGTTGTCTATTTACTTGGTTCCTTCTCTGCTCATACCACCTGTCTTCACTTGGCCTCCTCATCACCCCTACCACTGCCACTCTCACATTCTTCTTGCTCTTTTTCATTTTCTTTACTCCCTCTACTATCTCATTCACTGTGTCCTGAATCCTGCCCCTCTCCAGTCCGTTACCACCTCCCTGTATAACCATCACTCCCTCATTTATTACCTCTGCCTGTTCCTTGGCTGTTTCCATTATTCTGGCCCGGCACCTTCCCAGTAGGCTTATGTTGCCACTACCCTCTCCCTCTAGGGCCTAGGCCAATGACACTCCTAATATTCTTTGTCCTACTATCACCCTAGGGGACATCCTCCTCTCAACACTCTTCTTTCCTCTCCTGTGTTTATATGGTATGAGTGTCTTCCTTCAACACTACTACATCATCATCTCCCTCATCTGTTATGCCCTGTTCTTTATCTTCATGTCATAAAACGTCATCCCCCCCCCCCCGGTGAGATGTTCTTTGCTTTTTTCTTACTAGACAGCACACCCCTCACTGTGTCTTCTATATCCTCTTTACTAGACAGCACAGCCCTCACCGTGTCTTCTATGTCCTCTTTACTAGACAGCAGACCCCTCACCGTGTCTTCTATGTCCTCTTTACTAGACAGCACAGCCCTCACTGTGTCTTCTATGTCCTCTTTCATCCTCCCTACCTCATCTCTCATACTCATTGGTTCCTCTATTAGATTCCTGGCTTTCAACGTGAGGGCAACATTTTCACTCTTCAACTTGCATGTCTGGCATTCCCATTCACCCTCATTTTTAAACCTATTTTCATACTCACATCTTTCACACGTCATATATATACTCTGTACCTCTACTGTCTTTTTTCCACTCCCCACTGACCCACTCTCACAGAAACAGATGCAAAAGTCTAGACAAATATAATAAATATAGTATAGTGCAGTACAGAGCTGAAAAGAGGGCATTAAAGACATGTAGACTGGGTTAATTGAGGTGAGGTGAGGGTAAGATTAGAGGCTCAGTTGGATCAGGTTAGGGATAAGGGGGTTGAGCAAAGGAGAAAAGGACGGTTTAAGTGAAGTGTGGGTGTTAATAGTACTGGTGAATACAGAGATAAATTAAAATGGAGTTTAGGCAGAAATACTTATGTGAGAGATGGGATGAGTTCATGTGGCACTGATCGAGTGGTAAATCCAGAAGCACACAAACACACAGAAATATTAAACCCTTACAAAATACACTCAACTCACTTAGCACTATGCAACCCAAGGCTCACGGAACAACTGGCACATGTGAATTACACACAGAGAGGACAGAGAATTGGGTGGGAGAGGAGCAGGGTGGGTTTAGGAAGGGAAGAGGGTGTGTGGACCAGATTTTCTCCTGGAGGTGTGTTGTGGAAAAATGTCTGGAGAAGGGACAGAAGGTGTATGCTGCATTTATGGATTTGGAGAAAGCGTATGACAGAATTGATCGAGAAGGTCTATGGAAAGTACTGGGAATATATGTTGTGCCTGGGAAGTTATTGAGGGCAGTGAAGAGTTTATATGAGGGTGCAAGAGCGGCAGTCAGGGTAGAGAGTGAGCAGAGTGAGTTCTTTGAATTGAATGTTGTTGCTAAAGCAAGGTTGTGTAATGTCCCCGTGGTTGTTCAGTGTATATATGGATGGAGTCATGAAAGAGATACAGGGAAGAGCAGTGGATGTTGGTGTTCCCATGATGGGGGAGGGGAGTGAGTGGAAGCTTCCTGTGTTGCTGTTTGCTGACGATACAGTACTGGTGAGTGATAATGAGTGGGAGTTGCAGGGTCTGGTGAACAGGTTTAGAACTGTGTGCCAGAGACGGAATTTGAAGGTAAATGTGGGAAAGAGCAAAGTTATGGTCTTTGAGAGAGGGGCAGCCACAGACTGTGAGGTGAGGTTGAATGGACAGGTTATGGTGAATGTCAGTTCATTTAAGTATCTGGGCAGTGTGATGAGTAAAGATGGAGGTTTGGAGGATGAGATGCAGGAGAGGGTACAACAGGGCAAGAGGGTTGTAGGAACGCTGAAGTCAGTGACAAGGAATAGGGTGATGAGTATGGAAGTGAAGAAGACCCTACATTATAGTGTTGTAATCCCAACACTGACATATGGGAGTGAAGCGTGGACGATGACAGAGAGGCACAGATCAAGAGTGAGAGGTGTGGAAAGGAGTTACCTGAGAAGCTCGTGTGGAGTGACATGGAGAGATAGATTGACAAACGAAGAAGTGTGTGAACGATGCAATGTGGATGTGGATGTGCTGGAGAGTGTGAAGAGGAACACCTTGAGGTGGTTCGGTCATATAGAGCGTATGGGCAGCGAGAGATTGGTCAAGAAGGTGTATGAGAGTAAGGTGGAGGGATGGAGAGGAAGAGACAGACCAAGAATGAGATGGAAGGATGGAGTTAGGAGGTATATGAGCGAAGGAGGCGTTGGATGGGAATTTAGAATTTATTTATTGATGCAACAAGGCATCTGGCGGTGCAACAGCTAGGGTCATATACCGCCCAACACAAAATTATTATCCTCAACTAACAAAATCACAAACTCCCGAAAGGGACACACATCATAACTAAATTACACACAAACTATAAACACACACCATTACTAAAAGAACGCGTCAACTTAACTAATATATAAAAAAGAATCAAGACTAAATAATATCAAACTATCTAAAAACCATAAGTATAATAAAATCACAATTTATGGAGGAGGCCAGCCTCCTCCACATAGGAGAAAGTGTTCCCTCCCACACTACAAGCCTCCTCCCCGAGCACCAGGGAGAGACTGTAAGAACCGTCACCCACCCGGTACTCGGAGAGGTGCCTACGACGCAGGTCCCCAAAACTGGGACACTCAACAATAATATGCCTCACTGTCAAAGGGACCAGACAATCATCACAGTAGGGAGGGTTAATCCTGTCCATTAAAAAGCCATGAGTCAATAATGTGTGGCCAATGCGGAGACGGACAAGAGCCGTCTCCCACCGGCGGGACAGGCCGCTGTAGCTCCACAAACCAAGGCGTTGGCGGATGTCACGGGGCTTGTTAGCCCCGACTGCGTCCCATCTGTCCTGCCAGCAGGAACGAACGGCAGCATCTATATAGGGTCGAAGGTCCACTGCAGGGACAGGATGATGCCCGGCAGGAGGCCGAGAATTGGAGACCACAGCCTTAGCCAGGGCATCAGCTCGCTCATTACCATCGACACCCACATGGGCCGGGACCCAACAGAAAGTGACTTTGCGGCCATGACGACCCAGGAGGACAAGCCACTCAAGGATGGCCAACACCAGGGGATGGGGAGAGTTAAAATTGCACAAGGCCTGCAAGGCACTACAAGAATCACTATAAATAGTAAAAGAAGGCTGAGGGAGAGTAAAAATCACTTGGATGGCATATAAAATGGCCGAGAGCTCAGCAGTGAAAATTGACATGACAGAAGGAAGTCTACCACCATGGCAAAAGTCAGGAAAGACAACTCCAAAACCAACTCCAGCATCAGACTTTGACCAATCTGTGTACACAGGGAGGGACTCCCTGTGAGTGAAGGCATGTTCTAAAAACAGGGAACGAGCCACTGGAGGAGGAAGAGATTCTTTTTTGTCTGTAAAACAGGTGCAGGGAAAAACTTGTGGAAGAAGCCATGGAGCCACCCTGGGGACCCTCACAGGACGAATCTGGAAATCTTCAATTCCCATCTCCTCCATAGCCTTCCTGACCCGGAAGCCAAAGGGCCAAGGTGTACGAGAATGTGAAAGGTAATAATTAGACATGATATCAGATGACACCGCCAAGCAAGGAAGGGAGTCGGGAAGTCGATGTAATCGATGCCAACAACGAACCATTGAGGACTGGCGACGGAGATCTAGAGGTGGTTCGTTAGCGTCCACCAGGAGACTGGGGATTGGTGATGACCTGAAGGCTCCAGTTGCCAGACGTATCCCAGCATTATGAACAGGGTCTAAAACTCTGAGACGGACATCTGTGGCAGAGGAGTACACCTCACACCCATAATCAAGTTTTGACCTAATAAAAACACGGTATAGGCGAAGGAGGGTGGCCCGATCAGCCCCCCAGGTAGTATGGCTCAGAACCCTCAACAGATTAAGAGCCTTGAGGCAAGAGACCTTAAGTGTACGTAAGTGGGGAACCCAAGTCAAACGTTTGTCAAAAAGGAGACCCAAAAAGCGAGTCTCCTCGACACAGCGTATCCGATGACCATACATGAATAAGTCCGGATCAGGGTGGACACCTCGGATGCGGCAGAAGTGCATAGCAACCGTCTTGGCAGGAGAAAATCGAAACCCATGAGAACCAGTCCAACGTGACACTCTGTCAAGGGCAAGCTGCATGCGTCGCTCCGCCACTGACATACGGGAGGCAGCAAACCAGACTGCTAGGTCATCAACGTACATCGAGTTGGCTATACCGTCCGGAAGGGATGAGGCAATGGCATTAATTGCTACTGCAAACAATGTGACACTGAGGACACTTCCCTGAGGGACGCCCTCCTCCTGTGCAACACATGCTGAGAGAACTGTACCAACCCTTACAGAAAAACTGTGACCACTAAGAAACTCTTTAAGAAAGCGTGGAAGGCGACCTCGCAGGCCATATACATGGAGCTGCTGCAGGATGCCATAATGCCATGTAGTGTCATATGCTTTCTCTAAATCAAAGAATACACAGACAAGGTGTTGATGTCGTGCAAAGGCCTCACATGCAGCAGCTTCCAACCTGACCAGAGCATCTGTAGTGGAACGATGTTTACGAAAACCCGACTGGGACGGAGACAGAAAATCACCCCGTTCCAAGAAGTATACCAGTCTGACATTCACCATCTTCTCAAATAGTTTACATAAACACGAGGTCAAAGCAATTGGTCGGTAATTGAGGGCAACACTAGAGTCTTTGCCTGGCTTGGGGAAAGGAAGGATGGTAGCAACCCTCCACCCAGAAGGGAAGACACCCTCCACCCAGATTCTGTTATATAAAGCTAAGAGAAATGAGATTGCCTCCCCACCCAAGTGTCACAACATTGCATATGGGATGTTGTCTGGCCCAGGAGAAGTGTCCCCACAGAGAGAGAGAGCAGAATGCATGTCTCTCAGGGTGAATATAGGGTTATAACTTTCATTCTCATTCCCTGAGAAATTCAGGGCTGTACGCTCCTTGGCTCTTAACTCATGTCTCACAGCCAGAGGTCGAGAGTCACGGCTGGAGACTCTAGCAAAAGCCTCCGCCATGGTATTGGCCACTGTCAAACTATCCATAATCTGAACTCCATTGACCTTAAGTACAGGTGGAGAATTAGGAGAAAACTTCCCCGCCATCTTACGGACTCTCTTGAACACTTGGGTGAGTGGAGTTTTACTATTAATTGAAGACACATAGGCCTTCCAAGATGCACGTCGTGCCTCTTTTAAAACTTGTCTAGCCCGGGCCCTTGCCCGTCGGAAGTCCTCTAAAAGAGTTGGGTCCCCACGATTGCGACGAAGGTGAGAGAAAGCAGTGCGCTTCTCCCGCACAGCAGTGGTGCAGACTGGTGACCACCAAGGGACAGGACGTTTGGGAAAGTAGACAGAAGTTTTAGGGATATAGTTGAGAGCGGCAGAGTGGAGTACATCAGTGAAATATGTTACAGCCTCATCAGAGCTACCAAAATCGGCTACTGAAGAGACCGAAGAAGTCAGCTCTAAAAAACTGCCAGTCAGCCTTCTCTAATTTCCACCTAGGAAGACGAGACTGAGGTTCATACTTGTTACCTTCTAAAAGTATAGGAAAATGGTCACTACCATATAAATCTGGCAACACTCTCCAAGTAAAATCTAACAGAGCACTGGGTGAGCAAAGGGAAATGTCAATGGCGGTAAAAGTCCCAGTTGGGCTATTAAAATGTGTCACATCTCCCGTATTTAAAACCCCTAATCCCTCATCCTCAATAAAAGAAGCTAATAAAACACCCCTGGGGTTGATCGAACTATCACCCCACAGAGGATGACGCCCATTAAAATCACCCAATAAAATAAAGGGAGAGGGAAGGTCCCGTACAAGACGGGTAAGATCACCCCTCTCTACTGTAACACTGGGAGGAAGGTATAGACTGCACACAGTGTAGGGGCGGTCCATAAAAACCTCAACAGCAACAGCCTGGAGCGGTGTGTCAAGCTCCAGGCTCGTGCATGGAATATCTCGACGAACTAGGATGGCAGAGCCACCATGGTGACCCTGCCCTTCAAATGAATTTGAATAAAATGCAGAATATGCTGGAGGACTGGCAGGAATGTAGTCCCCAAGCATTGTCTCTTGAAGAGAAACACACGCAGGAGAGAAACTAGAGAGAAGAATGCGAAGTTCTTCCCAAGAAGCACGCAAGCCACGGCAATTCCACTGAAGGACCTTAAAAAGTGTTACTTTGGTCCTGGTTTATGGGAAGCCTCATGGAGGTACTTCCCACTACCACCTCGACCTGAGGATCTACTCAAACGATACGTTTTGTCAAATCCTGGGCCACTAGAAGAGCGAACCCGAGGAGTAGTACTTGGGGTAGTAATTGGGACCCGCTGACGAGTCCCTGAAGCATTTGATATGTTTGATAAAGATGAAGGTATATGAGCAGGGATATTCTTAGAAGCATTTACATTGGTATTGTCCTGTGCAGCAGTGGTATCACTGACACAGGCAGACACATCAACATCCATAATACAGGTGGTAGAATCACTCTGCTGTTCTAGCGGAGAAGAAACTGAATCTTTTGAAGTCGCGACATCAGTGGCATCCACATTATCTTCACGCTCCTCTGATGGTCCTGAAGGAAACTTGCGAGGAGGAACTTCTGTTGAATCAAGAGATTCATCAGAGCCACGAGAACGCTTCTGGTGACATTGAGAGGAAACTATGGATGAGTCCTCAGAGATGGTTGCTTTATAAGGAGGAACATCTATTGAGTCAAGTGCCTCAGAGAAACCATGAAGACGTCTCTGTGACCGTTTAGGTGAGTTAAGTTTCCTTTTTGGAGAGCGTGTGGCAGCGTGAACCTCTACCACATGGACACCTTTAGCTAAAGTTGCAGAATTGTCATCAGTTGAAGGGTCACCAGAATGAGTGTCTGATAAGGTTTCCAAAACAGAGAAGGTATTATGTAGTGTAACCTTAGAAACGCTCTCACTGGAGCATAAAGCAGCTGCCTCTTGAGAGGGTTGAGAGGGTGTTACAACTGATTTGGGGCGAAGGGTGGAGGCGTATGTCTTAACACCACCATCCTTCTGTCGCCTGAAGTTGAGTTGCCGTCTGGCACTACCAATACTAATGAATTGGGTATTAGCCAAGTGGAGAATATCCTGCTCAAGGAGGTACATCTTACATTGGCGAGACCGCAAGGGGTGAGCATCTCTGCAGTAAAAGCAGTAACTCTCTGACCGACATTCAGAAATAAGATGTGCGTCAGAAGCAGAACAATTACCACACCGGGAATGGTTGTTGCAGTTCCTCCTCCCATGACCAAACTCATAACAACAGAAACACTGTAAGGGACGCTCAACAAAAGGCTTCACCTCAAAAGAGGTGGGGTTAATGTTAATGCGATCTGGGATATGAAAACCATAAAAAGTGCGGATGATCATATTTTTACTGCCTTTCATCTTTGTTATTCGTTGGACATTGTCTGGGCACATAGCAAGAATGTCCTCTTCTGAAAATTCATATAGGTCTTCATTATATATACGCCCCTTGCTATAATTGAATGTTCGGTGTGGTTTGATAGATTCAAACATACTATCAGTAGGACAGGGGAGATTGAGCAGCATCATGGCCTGTGTAAGATCTTTGGCTCTGATTATAACGCCCTTACCATATTTCTTTATGTGGCCCATTGGTAGTACTCCAACTTCCTTCTCCAAATAACGGGAAGCATGGATAAGGTTACCACGTCCCTCCCTGTAATACGCCACAAACCAAAAGGGTGTTGGAACCTGACGTTCCTTTGGGACATTCTCTTTAGATTCATCAAAAACGTTAGGACAGTAGTCATTATCACTATCTACTACATTGGCAGACCGCATTAACTGAACTTTACAGTGAGTATCCCCCACTGTCAGAGAATCTTTTGCCTCAAATGCTGCTTTGGCAGCAGCATTTGTATTGAATGTATGAATGTAATATAACACCGATTAGACCTACAATCACAGTCATAAGTGATACGAAGGACTACTCCGAAACACTTCAAAATGGAGTGGATAGCGCCATACGAAAGTGATGCCTGTACATTAGTTATTATCAATGTGTCACAACCACTAACACGGTTATCTGACACTACACCCGACTTGCTGGGTCTACTCATATTTGGAGCTCTCTGCTCATCACCACGACCAGATTTTGGCGTCTCGAGGGCCTGGTCGACCACGGCTCGAGAGAGAGATTTTGGTTTTGATGTATCCATATATCATTGATTTATAATGTTTGGCCCCAGGAGCCAAGAGCAACTACCAACCGGGCAGATGAGGGGACCGAGCGCTGGTCGCCGCAGGCGGGGTACCTCTTCCCCCACGGGGCCACTCGTTTTAAAAAGCACCCCAATAGCTCGAAAGTTTGCCCACGACGGTGCTGAGACCCCCTTCCCCAACATCTCCCGGCCCAGACACCCAACCATCCAACATAGGACGGCCCCTAGAGGGCAGTCCCTCTGGAGGGCAGCACTGTTGGCCCGTACTGGCAGCCTATTGCATAGGAACCATTTAGTCTGGTCTCTCACTGGCGACCTTACTAGCATGGGAAACCCTCTCTCCCCAAAATTGGGGCAGAGGAGGGGCCAAAGCCCCCTCTAGCCTAGCTCGCCAGGTCATAGAGACACGCAAGCCCCCCCACCTCGTCAAGGCGATTCCCGTTTGGGGGGGAAAAGGAGTGGGAGAGAGGCGGGGTGGTGAGTACGGATGTACGGGGTGAGTGGGGTGTGGCTTGTCCCCCTTTCGCGGCCGGCCAAGAGTATTAGTCTGCACCGCATATCGACACATACCGCGGGACTTTGGATTCTATTTTAACCATCAGGATGGCCGGATTTCCTCTGGTCAACCCTACCACAAGACTTTTACACCCTTCAACAACAATTTGGCACCTCTAACTCCTAAAAGACAAATTAGTGAGTTATCCCCCTTTCTATAAAAGAACGCACGTCACTCACGAGCTTAAAAAGACACATTAACAACCTACGTTATACAAGGTGGCTTGTGCTAAGAAATGCTAACATCACATAGAAGTGCAGTATATTTCATTATGTCTTTTTAGCTCCGGCCTAAGCCGAGAGCTCTAGGTCTTATCGTAATTATTGTTCTTGTTCTTGTTCTTGTTCTTGGGGCGACCACTTCTTAAAATTGGCTAAACTGACTCACTCACTCACTCTATTCCTAACATCCATTTTCTTTTATCGACATTGAATCATTTTTTCAACCGAGAGGGGGTTCAACCGAGGGGTTCACCCTCAATAAAAAGGGTTCATTTTCAAAATTTCAATATAACCATATGAATACGAAAATCCAGATAAAACATAATTAATATTTTTGAGAGCTTTACATATGGATATTTTATTATTTCACTTGAATCATTAAGAGACGGAGCTTTTGAAGGGTTTTCTTCATGTTCTTGGTTGTTCTCTCACGCTCACAATTTGTCTGTCTGTGATTACTAACCTGTTTGTGTATATATATGTATAGTTCGTTTCTCTCTCTCTCTCTCTCTCTGGGGGTCTGGCAACACTGCTGTGTTTGTAAACAACTTAGAAGTGAGCTCTACATTTCTTTCAGATTTCTGAGAGCTCTAGCGATGTTTCAACTTTGACAAAAGTTGAAGTAAGACACAGTGATCACTATAGTGCTATCAGTGGATATATAGTGTTCTGGACATAGACTGTAGTTAAGGTTAAAAACTCAGACTCTCTGGCAAAGGCTACATGTTCGGTGGCGGCCCTGTCCGCGCATGCGCAGTGTGTGTGTGTGTGTGACGTCACTACCCTGGCGAGGAGAAGCAGTGTTGTCAAAGCCATAATGGAATACTCAGGACCAGCTGCTATCGCTGAGGTTGAACATGACCCACACCTATCTGACAATGAGGAACAAGCTATAGAACACTGGCCACCACTCAAACCATCAGCTCGACATGAGTTTCAGTCTGTTGCTGCCTCCACCTCCACGAAACGCCCAAAGGATTATGGGTCGGACACCAGCAGTGAACCACAGTCTCCTGCAGTTAAACTAACCAAGTGTAACGAACTTCCCACTCGACAAGAGACTGATGTCACTCTACCACGCAAGCTTCCTCTGCCTGTACCCTTGATATTTTCATCTGCTGCCCCAGCCTTTGCTCCCCGTGATGACTATATCAAGCTGGCTTTTAGAGAGAACTTAACCAGTGACACAAAACTTCGTTGGCTGACTGAAATCAACAAATCATTCTCAATGGATCGGGAACTGGCAGAGGTTAAGATGTCTACTGTCACATCGAGGTTTGTTTACATTTCAAGAAATCGAAAGGACATAATTAACAGGGTGATAGGTGGTGAGTTTTTGTCTGTATACCTTGATATTCAGGACTCAACCGACAGACCCCGCAAGTTCCCTACATATCTTGTGACCCGCTACCCTATAAATGCTGACCCTTCCCTAGCAAAGGAACTCCCTGGTGTATACGCTGCACGTAGATTTCATCAAAACGGAACCCCAATCAGCCGCATCGTAATCACATGGAGTCAACTCGTACCACCACCACCTGTACATGAATTTTCCTTCCTCCCTTGCCTCCCTCCCTGTGAGCTACGTAGGATGAAATATGATCAACCTTCATGTTTCAACTGTTGGGGTATTGGCCATATCTCTCGATACTGTTCTGCCTCAGCAAAGTGTGCTTGGTGTGCTGCTGCTCATCCCACATGTTTCTGCCCATACCGAACACCTGCAACTGATGCTTCCACCTCCACGTCTGAATCCTCACCCCTACCAGACGCCTCACAGTGGAAGTGTCCCCGGTGTGGTGAGGTGGGGGTTAATGTTTGGCATGGTTGTGCCAGACTCTCATGCACCTCAGCTTATACCGTATACTTCCCTCTTCCCTGGCTGCTTATCTGCCCTGCACTGCTTCCCTGCACAATCCAATCCTGCTGCCATATCTACCTCATCAACTCTGTCTGTCTGTGCACCTTCCAACCTTCTCCCTTTGCATTCTTACCTTCTTAATTAACTTAACTCATTTCTTCCTACTGTATATTTTCCTCTCATTCTATCAACCCTATTCCCTCACTCCCTTCTTTCCTTATCCCTGACCTTTCTTCCTTCCTTCCTACTTTCCATCCTGCCTGCCTGCCTTTCTTCCACTGCCAGGATCCTTAAGGTGGTAATTCGCTTTGGTTACATTGGAGTGCCATCAATTCCTCCAAAGTAGGCCAAGAAACAGGACCAGAAGAGCAACAAAATATAATGGTGTTCTGTTGTTGTTGCTTGGAAAAAATAGTTTGGAGGATTCAGTTGCTCCAGATTTACCAACACAAAACTTCCCCTTCAACCCACTCGAGGCACCACACACACACACACACACTAGCTCTGGTGGTGTTTTCAAGGCAACCCACGTGATTCACCCTCTCTGTTTTCTTTCTCTTGTTTATCTGTCTGACTGTTTGATTTTCTCTCTCTCTTGCTCTCTTTCTCTCTCTCTCTCTTTTGCTCTCTTTCTCTGTCTGTTTCTCTCTCTCTTGCTTGCTTTCTCTGTCTCTCTGTCTCTCTCTTGCTTGCTTTCTCTGTCTGTCTGTCTGTCTCTCTCTTCCTTGCTCTCTTTCTCTGTCTCTCTTTTTCTCACCCATATTTCCTACCTCACCTTTGCTTCTCTTTCTCTTTCTCTCTCTATCTTTCTCCCTCTTTCTCTGTCTCTCTCTCTCTCTCTCTCTCTCTCTCTCTCTCTCTCTCTCTCTCTCTCTCTCTCTCTCTCTCTCTCTCTCTCTCTCTCTCTCTCTCTCTCTCTCTCTCTCTCTCTCTCTCTCTCTCTCTCTCTCTCTCTCTCTCTCTCTCTCTCTCTCTCTCTCTCTCTCTCTCTCTCTCTCTGTCTCTGTCTCTGTCTCTGTCTATGTCTCTCTCCCTCTCCCTCTCTCTCCTTCTCTCTCCCTTGCTCAATTTCTCTGTCTCTCTTCCTCTCTCCCATATTACCCACTTCTCCCCTTTTTTCCCTTCTCCTCCCGTTTTATTTTCTCGATAACATTTAATGATAAAAGTAATGTAAACAAAAAAAACAAGATAGACTAGTTATATAAACGAAATAGACTAGGCTATATGAAAATGTATGCATAATATCTCAACTTGAATACACACAATCAAAATGACTTGCATATAACACACGTGCATAAAATTTCAGGTTGAACATCCACACACAGAAAGAGAGAGAGAGAGAGATAGAGAGAGAGAGAGAGAGAGGATGGTACACACACACACACACATAAATAGAAATAGAGACAGACAGAGAGACAGCCAGAGAGAGAGACACAGAGATACACACATTCACACAAACACACACACACAGAGAGAGAGAGAGAGAGAGAGAGAGAGAGAGAGAGAGAGAGAAGGGTCAACTAAACTCCCCTCTCCCAGGTTTCACTACAGCTCCAACGTCAACATCTCAAGTCATGAACACACACACACACAACTTGGAACCTTGAATATTCTATGGATAGTGAGTGGGTGGAGGCAAGAGAATAGGAAGATATCTACAGTATACTCAATATTATTTTAAAGGGGAAGTTTGTTTTGTGTTGGTAATTCTGGACCAACTGAATCCTCTAAACTATTCCTAGCAACAGAAAAACTATTCGTTATTTTTTGCTCGTCTGGTCCTGTTTCCTATAGCATATTTTGGAGGAATCAAGGCACTCTAATGTACAGTTGCCAAAAAAAGGTATTGTGACAACTATTGATACAACATCAAATATAATTATTAATGTCCATAGTTGTTTGTAGGGATTATAAGTATGTATTACAGAAGGATATGTATATTTCCTTCTGTTATACATGCTTAAAGTCCCTAGAAATAGTTGTGAATATTACTAGGGTTAAAATTCTATCAAGATTTGTCGCAATACCTATTTTGACAACTGTACCAAAAAATAGAATTACCACCTTAATGTCTATGAATTGGATGGCTACTGATTTCTCCAAACAATGTCACGAAATCAGACCACCATATTTTAATTACACAAAGAAATTGCATAATATTTTATAATATCCTCTTCCAATTAGCCCAACACAAATTATCCCTTAATCTATTGCTGGTGATTTAAGTAATGTAGTGTATATAATCTAAGACAACACAATATAAACCATTAATTTATATCATTATTCCATTCTATACCCTACTGAGAATATAAAGTACCGCCACCTTCAATTTATTGTTCGTAGCTTTTTTTTCAGTAAATATAATGTAATCTAAGACAAATTAGGCTAATACTGTTCTACACCAAATATCAAATACACAGCTATAAGGAATTTTATACAATCCTAGACGAATTACGCCAAAAATGTGTACACTTTCCTCCATTAAAAAGGCGACCACATACACTCATGGTACGAAATCCCTGACCAGAGACGAACTGCAGGCACCACACACACACATACCCTGTATTCGAACTCAGCCTCTATAAGTGTACTGGGTGGGGAAATACCAGGCGTTTCGAAGCTTTCCGCTCCTCACACTCTGGTCTGTATCACGAGTGTATTTAGATTTGATTGATGGATATTAGGCGCCGCAACATCGAGGTCCTATAGCGCCAGAAAAAAAGTGATAGAGAGGTGTGACAGCAAGCAGGAAGGAAATGAAAAGAAAAGAGAGACAGTTGAAGAACTTAAAGATGGGAACTATTTAGTCTGGTCTCTCACTAGCGACCTTCCTAGCATGGGAAACCCTCTCTCCCCGAAATCAGGGCAGAGCAGGGGGCGGAGCCCCCTCTAGTTTAGCTCGCCAGGTCCCAGAGACACACAAGACCCCCCCCCCCCCCTCCACGTCAAGGCGGTTCCCGTTGGGGGGGAGTGTATTTAGATGTTTATGCCATTTGAGCTGGTAACATTTATTTGGTGGAACATAGTAGAGGGACATGATACAATATTTCACCAACAATGACACCTTCTCCACACAGTGTTACCAGCTCAGATGGCATAAACATGTAAGTACAACCACAATCAAATATCCACCGACACCTTCCTTCCATCGCACGAATAAATCAGTATCATATCAAAATATAATCATACAACAATACCTTACGTCAACTCAACCCCCTCAGTTATTATTATTATGAGGTGCTGCAAATTCATACATACATGTTGTTCTTTATTACCAAGATATTTACCAGGTCGGCTCATGGGGGAAGCGCGACCTGACTCACCCCCTAAACGTGACGTCAAATGTACCACAGACTCAGACTCAGTCTCTTGCCTCAGTCGACAGAAAAGTGAAGACCAGCACAGGTGATAGACTAAGTGCAATTATGCCCAACAACTGTGATGTTTACTGAAGTAACTCTAGTATCAGGAAAAAGAGTGAAGTAACTTTTCATCGTTTTCCTAAGGATTATTATTATTAGTAATAATCAGTGAACAGGCTGGGAGAGAATAAAATTATTCATAGATCCGAAGACCCCAGACTGCGACCACGATCACGGAAAGTTATATTAAAAAAAAAAAAAAAACTAATCTAACCGACAGAGCCATCGATTAGCACGAGTCTTAAAGCCGCTAACTCCTACACCCTCAAAAACAGAATCAGCTAACCCATTCCATGTTGCAGTTAAACTAGGTATGAATGATCTTTTAAACTGAGACGTCCTACACACTGGAATACTCAGCACGTTACGATGGGCCGAGGCTGCACCACGAGTGACACGACCAGCTACAAATGGTACAGGAAGCATCTCATTCAAAGGATGCAGGCGGTTAGACCAGATCTTGTAGTACATACAAAGCGCCGACACACTACGCCTGTGCTCAAGATCACAGATTCTACCCCCTCCCGCAATAAATTCTGCACATCTAACCACTCTATCCAACAACACTAAGTGACAAGTAGCAGCCGATCCCCATACTGGAGAACAATATTCATGAATAGGGAGCACAAAACATTTGAAACACCGGACTAACAAATTACGATCACCAAAGACTCGCCAAACTCTACGCATAATACCAATCTTCTGGGAGACCGATTTAGCGAGAAAACGTAATTGCTTCTCAAATGTAAATTTAGAATCAAAGTGAACACCAAGAATAAGAAGATCACTGGATTCAACCAAGTTCACTCCACTTAACACCAAGTTAGGGAACCCAGGCAACAATATACGACTCCTTGACACAATCATAGTCTTAGTCTTATTAGCATTTAATTTCATGCCCCACATCACACACCAATCACTGATCCTCTGAAGATCACGATTTAAAGATTCTGTGACAGAAACGCGCATATCACGGTGCTTCACTTCAGCCAGAAGAGTAGAATCATCTGCATATCCAATCAAGGTATTCTCTAAATTAGAGTACATATCAGCAGTATACAGTAAAAACAGTATGGGCCCAAGTACACTACCCTGAGGAACGCCTGATACAACTCTAATCCATTCACTATGAGAGCCATCAACCGTAACACATTGTGTCCTATTACTAAGGAACTGTCCAATAACCGACAACACACTACCACCCACTCCCACTGACCCCAGCTTATGTAAAATTGCAGAATGATTAACTCTATCAAAGGCAGCACTAAAATCTAGCTGAACAATCCTAGTTTCACCACCACAATCTAAAACCCCTTGAACCATGTGAGATACTGTGAGTAATGCATCACAAGTGCCTAAACCCTTGCGATAAGCAAACTGAGTCTGAGGCAATGACCCAGATCGTTCCAGGTACCTACTCAGTCTGGATGACAGCAACTTTTCAAATACCTTCGACAGCACAGGAGTTATAGAAATTGGCCGATAGTTACTGACCACAGGGGAAAGAGAACCCTTTGGAACAGGAGTGACACATGCAGATCTCCAAGAGGTGGGGAAGCTACCAAACCGAAACAACTTCCTAAACAAAATGCTGATTTGTGGGGCAAATACGGCCGCCAACTTCTTGAACAGAAGAGGAAAGAATCCAAGGGGATCAACACCACCATAGCTATCAAGATCAGTCAATATCCTTAATACTTCAGAAGATCTGAATGCAAAGGAGGTAAACTGTGGGCATTTATGACAACCAGATGGAATGGTGATATCATCTCTCAATTGCTTGCTATCAGAATGACGCAGTAGGAGATCAGCCTTAGCTTTCGAATCGGATACCAGACCACCTCCCTCACTGATAAGCGGTGGAAGAGAAGGATGCTACCTTATTGCCCACACATCCACTAACAAGAAATATATAAAAGCAGAAGAGGTTGGAGATAAAAGGAAAAATAGTTCATGTAGTAATAACATAAATATACAGTTAAACCTCTATTTAACGGACCCCAATGCAACGGATTTCGGATGCAAATGACACAATCCTCTGAAGATTTTTTTTTTTATTAATTTGTCAAAATTTTGGTTTCTCTTTATTTTTTCTCCATTATATCTTTACATTATACAGTATGTATAGTTGCCCAAGAAATGATTGCAACCAAAATATGCTAGTGTGTGGTGATATCTAGCGGCTGGTCCGTAGTAAACACTCGTAATTTATGAATGGATCACACGAAACCAACAAGTTTTGTATGGATGAATGTGATTGGCTGAAACATTAAGTGCCGAAGCCAAAGCTGGTCTACTCCGAATATTAACCCCTGCAGTCCGGTACGGGGTAAGCTTACTCGACGTTTCTACCCACCCGCTCGCGTCAAAATTACTCGATTTACCCTATATTCACAACGCTCACACTCTTAACCTATATAGTGTACTAACTTCAAAATAGGTTCTTACGTACCTTCAACTCTTCCTCTTTCCAATGGTACCATCGGGAGGGCTGTACGATGAGTAGTTGTGGAGATAGGGCGAGTTGAAGTGGACCATGTTTTGCGCGGTAAGCGTGAAGTGTTCTGACGGGTGGGGGTGGCGGTGGCTAGGGTGCCGCGCGCGTGGCTAGGGTGCCGTGCGCGTGGCTATGGTGCAGCCGACTTGGCATAGCTTAACTTATCTGAAAACGATCCAGATGTATTAATATCTCATTTCCTAGAATGAATGGTTCTGTGCTTACTCCTGTTAAAATCTTTTCCTTGGATTTCTATAAGTTCAAGGAAACAAGAGCACACCGACGTATAAAATGGGAACAGTAATACATGTGCAGCTATGTTGAACAAATAATTTATATGCAAAAACGTAAACATTCGTTGTCGAGTATTTGCAAAAGTTTGTAATTACTTCATTAATTATTAGGTGAAAAAATGATGTGGCTAATACTGGAATTTGTCCTCAGAATGGAAAGTATAACTAAATAACAAACACACACGCACACACAGGTGGAGAGAGAGAGAGAGTAATCGAGGGAGGGTGGAAAGGGGCAAGGAGAGACAGGCAAGGGAAGGGAGGGAGGTAGCAGGGGAGACAGAGAGGGAGGGAGGTAGCACGAGAGACGGAGAGAGGGGAGGGAAGGAACAGGAGACAGAGAGGGAGAAGAGGAGGGAGATAGGAAATGGAAACCATAATATTCATCAATAAAATCATTCTAATTTCCCAGTAAATACAGTTTGTCTGAATAGATGGATAAATCACAGTATTCATAGAATATTACTTTAAGGTATATACAGTAAATAACTACGAAAATGTAAAAGGAAACTGAGGTGGGAAATAGAGGATATCATACATCTGGACATTGGAGACTGGGTTCAGTGTTACCAGATGAATTCTGGTTGAGGTTCATCAGAGGTGGGTTACAATACTTGTGGCCGATAGTACACAGAGGCAGCCCCGCCCCGCCCCGCAGCCCGTAGAGTTGCCAAGTCGGAATAAACGTTCATTTTATTTGAGAATAACGTGTAAAATTTGAAATAAAATGCACGTTTATTCCGACTTGGCAACTCTACGGGCTGCGGGGCGGGGCGGGGTCCTGGGCGGGGCTGCATGCTTGTTGGCATGACAATGAGTGGGAGGTCAGTAGTCGCTGAAGAGAGAGAGAGAGAGAGAGAATTACATAGAGTTACATAGAAACACAGACATAGAAGGGGAGGAGCTTGTCTGGTTGAGTCTTCTTTGTTACTGACGTCAGGCCCAATATTGCCAGTGTGAGGCAACCAGCTGATCGGTTGTAAATAATGTGTGTGTGTGTGTGTGTGTGTGTGTGTGTGTGTGTGTGAATGGAAGTTGACGGCTGCGAGGAGGTGAACTTGGTGTATATCATAATATTAGGTGTGTTTAAAGGGTTAAGGGGATGTACTGTATAATATATTATTCTTTATATTATATTATATTATATATATATATATATATATATATATATATATATATATATATATATATATATATATATATATATATATATATATATATATATATATATATATATATATATATATATATATATATATATATATATATATATATATATATATATATATATATATATATAAATATATATATGTTTTAAAATATTCGCAAAGTATCAACAAAGACCCAGTAATAATGTATATATATATATATTTTTGAAGGGTTTATAACCCCAGCAGTATAGGGGGGAAAGTTTTCAGGGACTGTAAGCAACCCTGTGATGTAGTCAGAGAATCCTTCAAATATTGCCACGAAACACCACCTATATTGAAGGAACGTGTTTCGTGGCCTAGTTAGTAGGAATCAGAAGCCTCCAATTCTCATACACGATCACAGGAACCTTAAGGAGGTTGTGTAGTGTTGGTAATTCTGGAGCAACTGATTCCTCCAAGCTATTCCAATAACTGAGTCATGATTCGTATATCTGTTAATAATGTTCTGTTTCCTGACATACTTTAGAGAAATCAAAACACTCCACTGTACCATGAATATACTATCCCATTAATGATCTTAATATATTTCCAACTCATTAACTTATCGTATGATATATACTGTACGTCTGATACAAGATAATTATGTGTATATGTATGCATGTATTGAGAAAGTGTGTGTGGGTGGTTGGGTTTAATTAAATTTTCTATTTGTAGTGGATGTGGCAGCTTGTTCGTATATACATGAATATATCAATACTTCGATGAAATGAGAAACAGATAACGTGATCTATACAAGACAGATGACCTGACAAGTTTATGTATGTGTTTAATCGAGTAATAGTTAATCTAACATGTTTGCCCTGGTGTGTATGAGAGATAGATAGAGATAGATAGAGATAGATAGATAGATAGAGAGAGAGAGAGAGAGAGAGAGGGAGAGTTACATTTGAATGTTTGTGTGTGTGTGTGACAGACAGAGAGAAACATAACATAAATTTTAAGCTCTGAGTGTAGGAGTCAAAGAGGAATATAATGGAAAGCAGAACCAACCAAGACTGAAGGGGAGAAATCACTGGAACGAGAAAATAATGCAAAGAGGCATATGGAAATGAGAGGGTCACTTAGTTCCTGTATAGTTAGTTTGTATTCGAAATTCTTGTGTTGTTTTTATATTATGTAATGAAATGGAAATATAGTGGTACAGAAAAATATAAAAATATGAAGAAACATACGGTGATGGATGGTGATGATGGTAATAAATTCGAATTTCTTGTGCTCAATTTATAATATGTAATGAAATGGAAAGATAGGGTTATATATTTCTATTGAATTATCTTCAAGGTTGCTGATGATTTATAGATGAACTGATATGTTTCATGACTTGCTTTGGCTGTCTGTCTGTCTGTCTGGTGAGGTCTGTCTGTCTGTCTGTCTGTGTGTCTGTCTGTATACGGACTGACAGGGAAGAAACTAGCGCCACAAATTAAATTCTTTCGCAGAGAGAGAGAGAGAGAGAGAGAGAGAAGGAGAGGAGGTGGAAAGATAAGACAAACTTACTGCTTTACTCTCTCTCTCTCTCTCTCTCTCTCTCTCTCTCTCTCTCTCTCTCTCTCTCTCTCTCTCTCCATTAAAGTATTTCCAGCCAATCAGTCAGTCAGGCCTTGGTAGATATTAGTTTTCTAAGTAACTCAAACTAATGTTAAACTGACGTCACTTCACCATCGATTCTCAGCTGCCCATTTCACCCCACACATACACACGAAACTCCCTACCCTTCCCCTAACACGAAACTCCCTACCCTTCCCTAACACGAAACTCCCTACCCTTCTCCCAACCACGAAACTCCCTACCCTCCCCTAACACGAAACTCCCTACCCTCCCCTAACCACGAGACTCCCTACCCTTCCCCAACCACGAAACTCCCTACCCTCCCCTAACCACGAAACTCCCTACCCTCCCCTAACCACGAAACTCCCTACCCTTCCCCAACCACGAAACTCCCTACCCTCCCCTAACCACGAAACTCCCTACCCTCCCCTAACCACGAAACTCCCTACCCTCCCCTAACCACGAAACTCCCTACCCTCCCCTAACCACGAAACTCCCTACCCTTCCCCCAACCACGAAACTCCCTCCCCTCCCCTAACCACGAAACTCCCTACCTTCCTCCCCCCCCCCCACACACACACACACCTGCAGGTCTCCTTTGCTACTGACGTCAGGCCCAATATTGCCAGCGGGAGCCAATCAGCTGATCGGTTGTAAATAATGTGTGTGTGTGTGTGTGTGTGTGTGTGTGTGTGTATGTATGTATGTGAATGGAAGTTGACGGCCCCGAGGAGGTGATCTTGGTGTATATCATAATATTGGGTGTTTAAAGGGTTAAGGGGATGTACTGTATAATATATTATTCTTTATATTACCTTATGCTGAATTTAACACCCACTTGTCACTTCCCTTATATATATATATGTGTGTGTGTGTGTGTGTGTGTGTGTGAGTGTGTGTGTGTGTGTGTGTTTGGTGTGTGGTGTGTGTGGGGTGGGGTGTGTGGGGGGTGGGGTGTGTGTAACATGGTATGGTGTGTGTGTGGTGTGTGTTTAACATGGTATGGTGTGTGTGCGGTGTGTGTGGTGTGTGTTTGCGTTGTCAGATCATTTGAGGACTTAAATATGGTGTTGGAGGAGCTTTTGGCACGCCATCCTCGTTTTGGTGGATTTAAGTAGGTCATAATGTAAATATATGTTTGTATGTTTGTGCTTCATTCTGTTATGATTTCATGATGTGTGTGTGTATGTGTTTTGTTGCAGTTATTTGATTCTCATGGGTTCTGCCTATCTGTATGTATGGTTGCATGTCTGTTGATTGACGCTACGGCGCAATTAATAATAATAAAAAAATAAAACACACACACACAAACAAAAAAATGATTAAAGACACAGACCAACACATTCCAACAGACAGACATACCGAGTGATGCATATTATGATAAAACAAAAAAGATGAAAGCAGTCAATCTTTCTATTTCCGTCGAGGTTTGTTCTTTCCGTCAAGCCAAGCATAAACGAGCGAATGAGGGCAGGGAGGGAGGGTGAAAGGAGGGAGGAATGGTTAGAGGAGGGAGAGAAGGAGGAAAGGAACGGTTTGGAGAGAAGGGAGGGATGGAGGAAATGGTTTAGAGAGAAGGGAAGGAGGGAGGGGAAAGGAAGGACAGGCAGGGGGAGAGGTAGGGAAAGGTGTTGAGAGAAGGGAGGGAGGGGAAAGGACAGGCAGGGAGAGAGGGAGGGAGGGGAAAGGAGGGCAGGGAGAGAGGGAGGGAAGGGTGTAGAGAGAAGGGAGGGAGGGGAAAGGAAGGACAGGCAGGGAGAGAGGGAGGGAAGAGTGGAGGGAGGGTGGGGAAAGGACAGGCAGGGAGAGAGGGAGGGACAGGCAGGGAGAGAGGGAGGGAAGGGTGGAGGGAGGGAGGGGAAAGGAGGGCAGGGTGGGAGTGAGGGCTGGGGAGGGAACTATAGGGACTGAAAGAGGGCAGGGGTTGGTAGGGAAAGGGGGAAAGATGGATGGCAGGAAAGGGAACATGCAGGGAAGAAAGGGAAAATGGATGACATGGGAAGAAGGAAGGGAGAGGAAGGAGGTAGGGAGAAATGTAGGGGAGGGAGGAAGGTAGGCTTAGT
>JAWZYT010000336.1:50000-52500 GCA_034508575.1 Petrolisthes manimaculis
GGGACAGTTGAAGAACTGAAAGATGGGAACAATTTAGTCTGGTCTCTCACTAGAGACCTTCCTAGCATGGGAAACCCTCTCTCAAAGAAATCGGGGCAGAGCAGGGGCCAGAGCCCCCTCTAGTCTAGCTCGCCAGGTCTCAGAGACACATAAGCCCCCCACCACGTCAAGGCGGTTCCCGTTGGGGGGACCTCACCTTAAGGGGGTATTTAATTCACTTTTGTTTATATTGGAGAGACTCTATTTTCTCCAAAGTATAAATTATATGCCAGGAAACACGACTGGATGAACAAAAATAATTAGTGTTCTGTTTGGACTATTAGTTTGGGGGGATTCAGTTGTCCCAGATTTACCTGTTATATTTGGCCAATGGGGTTCTAATGAGGAGCTTGGAAGGTATTGTTGATGTTGATGTTTTTGTTGTTGTTGCTGTTGTTGTTGTTGTTGTTGTTGTTTTGGTTTTGGTTTTGGAGGTATAGGTGTATGTGGACGCTGAAATAATGGTTGTTTTTGTTGTTGTTGTTGTATTAGTAGTTGTTGTAGTAGTGGTTGTTGTTGTTGTCATTGTTGTAGTAGTAGTTGTTGCTGTTCTTGTTGTTGTTGTATTAGTAGTTGTTGTTGCTGTTGTTGTTGTTGTTGTTGTTGCTGTTGTTGTTGTTGTTGTTGTTGATGTTTGAGATAGTGTTCGATGAAGTGATGTATGGAGGGAGGGGGAAGTGTTGAGTGATGATGATGATGATGTTGATCTGAAATATTAAGAAGGAGAAAGAGGAGGACAAAGAATAAGAGGGGGTGGAAAAGGAGGCTTATAAGGAGGTGAAAGGATAAAGGGAGTAGGAGGAGGAGGTGGAGGTGGAAGGAGAACAAGAGAAGGAGGAGGAGGTGAAAGGAGAAAGAAAGGAGGAGGGGGAGGAGGAAGAGAATGGAAAAGATTAGTGGGGAAAAAGAAGGAGACTTAGAAGAAGGGGAAATAGAAATTGAGAAGGAAAAGGCGAAAGAGGAAGAGGAAGAACGGGTGAGAGAAGGAGGGAGGCAGAAGGGAAATGCGTCTGCCTCTGCCTGCATGTTTGATCAGAGGAGAAGGCTGCATGGGGACTGGATGGGTACCCTCCTCTTCTTCCTCTTCTTCTTTTTGCTTCTTCTCTTCTCCTTTTTGTTACTACCTTCTCCTCCTTTTCCTTCCTTCCTTCCCTAATTCTTTTCTTATCTATGTGCCGCCTGCTCTGGAAATGTGTTCGGTATATTTTCTCATAATAAAACTCAAGCCAACAACTCTGTTTATAAATGCATATGGCTTTTAAACCGAAGAGGGACAGTTGTTAGGTCGACCCACATTATTCCCAAGTCTCTCACAGTGTAGTGCAATAAGGTGGTGTGTTGTACAAGAGGAAGTATGTGTACAGCACCAATTCTGCCAAGGTATAGGGAAGGTGGGGGGGGGGGGGAGTTAATGTATTACAGAAGAGAGTGCTATACCAAGTCTCTCATTGTCTAGTACACCTTAAGGAGAGAGTGAGAGTGAGAGAGAGAGAGTACCCAGTTATGTAGTTAGCATGATGATTATGTAACTTAATAATAATAATAATAATAATAATAATAATAATAATAATAATAATAATAATAATAATAATAATAATAATAATAATAATAATAATAATAATAATAATTAATAGTAATTAATAAGTCCTCCTATACATCACGCCAATCCCTACCAAAACACATAGATGAGGGCGAAGAAAGAAGGAGGAAAAAAAGTGGAAGGGACAGCCAAACCAAGTCAAATAAAAATGGCCTTCCTTCACTCTACTACTTCCTCGTAATGATAAATCTGACAACTTTATCCATTGTTCCTTATCATATTCTATCTTCGCCTCATTTACTCCTTCAAAGCCAATTCAGAGATATTGGCCTTGTACTTATCTATCTCCTTCATGATTCTCTACCATTTCTTATTGTTAGTTTTCTCTGTGATTCTTTTTGAGGGTCAATGTGCAAAATTTAGGAGTCTCGGGTCATTTGGTGCATATCGTTTATTATTATTATTATTATTATTATTATTATTATTATTATTATTATTATTATTATTATTATTATTATTATTATCATTATTATTATTATTATTATTATTATTATTATTATTATTATTATTATTATTATTATTATTATTATTATCATTATTATTATTATTATTATTATTATCATTATTATTATTATTATTATTATTATTATTATTATTACCAGATTTTTTTACAGAGTTTCGTGTCCCTCATTATGTAATTCCTTAATCTCACTTTATCTCTCTCTCTCTCTCTCTCTCTCTCTCTCTCTCTCTCTCTCTCTCTCTCTCTCTCTCTCTCTCTCTCTCTCTCTCTCTGTGCGCGCGCGCGTGTGTGTATGTGTGTGTGTGTGTGTGTGTGTGTGTGTGTACATATATAAGTTCATTTTCTGTTTATCTATCTATACACCTGTTTATATTTCTCTCCCAATGGCTCCCCTCCCC
>JAWZYT010000336.1:55000-82500 GCA_034508575.1 Petrolisthes manimaculis
CTTTATTACACTACATGCACTTGGTAATAAAAAATAGTCGGAGGTGGAGTGATGTGTGTGTTGGCTGGCTGTGTGTGTGTGTGTGTGTGTGTGTGTGTGTGTTTGTGTGTGTGCTTAATAATGTGTGTTTGTGTATGTGTGTGCTTAATAATGTGAGAGAGAGAGAGAGAGAGAGAGAGAGAGAGAGCATTGTAGTTGTAAAATGGAGGGCTTGAAAGAATTAGACTAACAGACAGACAAGCAGACAGACAGACAGACAGACAGACAGAAAGATAGAAAGTCAGAGATGAGGCAGAGTAAATGGAGAGAGGAAGGATGAAGAGAAATTTAAAGGAAAGAGAATGGAAGGGAGGAAAGAGAAGTGAGGGAGGGGATGGAAGGAGTGGGGGAGGGAGGGAGGGAGGGAGGGAGGAAGAGAAGGAAGGAAGGAAGGGAGGGAACAAAAGAGAATGGGATGAATGGAGGGAGAGAGGAGAGGAGGCAAGAAGGGGGAGGAAGATCTTGGGGGCAAGAGAGAGAGAGAGTGGGTGGGAGAGAGAGAGAGAAAGAGAGAGAGAGAGTGAGAGCAGCCTGGGAAAAAAATATATGGTAACTTTAAGCAACAGGACAAGGAAAATGAGAAACGAGCTCCGAGAAACGAGAAGAAGGAAAAATAATGAAAGGGAAGGAATGAGGAAAAAGATAAAATTGTGAGCTGAGAGAAGTTGAGAATGAGAAAGATACACAGAGAGAGAGAGAGAGAGAGAGAGAGAGAGAGAGAGAGAGAGTTACATAGAGTTACATAGAATCGCAGACCACAACAGACCTTACGGTCCACACGGGGTGATCTGATTAGAAGGTTACTGGTAGAGAATGAATATCTCCCCAGTGATAGTCGTAGGTAAGGATAGCAAAGTAGAAGGCTCTCTCCCCACCCTCCAATCCCTCCGGCCTGAGCCGTACTGGAAATAAAGTTAGGAGTCAGAACCTTGTGGAGTTGGTAGAGAAAACTCCACAAGGAAATTTTATAGGAAAGATAGAAAGTAGTTGAAATTTGGCTAACTTGCCACCTGTAATGGGCAAAAAATTATTCATTAGTAAACATCGAAAGACGGGGATTAGATGCAAGGTGTTTATCAAGGCGACGTTTGAAGCTATCTACTGTGTTAGATTCTATTACGTTACGGGGAAGCCCATTCCATAAGTTGACGACTCGGTTAAAAAAGAAATTCTTGGATTCGTGTGAGTTAAAAGATTTACCTATGATTTTACAGCCATTACCTCTCGTGTAGTTTGATTGATCGATATTGAAATATTTGTTGCAGTCCATATTGTCTATGCCTTTGATTATTTTGAATACCTGGATTAAGTCGCCTCTCAATCTACGTTGTGCTAATGGGAATAGATTCAATTTATTTAGCCGCTCTTCATACGTTTTGTTTCGTAGACATGGTATCATTTTAGTAACTCTACGTTGGACTCGTTCCAATTTTACTATATCTTTCTGGTAGTACGGGCACCAGGCTTGGACACAATATTCCATAAGGGGACGGACCAAGGAATTTTACAAAGTGAGGATTGTATCTTTAGACTTATACTCGAATGCTCTGCCAATAAAGCCGATAGTTTTATTTGCTTTCTTAATTACTTCCGTACATTGCTGACTGGGTTTTAGGTTACTTGATATTGTGACCCCTAAGTCTGTCTCTTGATCCACGCTTTTAATTTGATTACCATTTAACGAGTAGTTTGCAGTTATGTTACGATGTCCGATATGGAGTACTTTACATTTATCTGCATTGAAGGACATTTGCCAAGTTTTCGCCCAATTCGACAATTTATCGAGATTATCTTGCATTTCTTTAGTTTGTGCGTTAGTGAGTACTGTATTTGCAATTTTAGTGTCATCGGCAAACTTCGATATTATGCATGAGAGACCTTCATCTATGTCGTTTATGTAAACTAGGAAAAGGATTGGGCCTAAAACTGACCCTTGTGGCACCCCGCTCGTAACGCCAGTCCAATTAGATGATTTACCATTTATTACCACACGTTGTTTACGGTTTCTTAGCCAGTTCTCTATCCATCTTACGGTGTCGCCTTGGATTCTGTGAGATTTTAATTTAGTTATTAAACGTTTATGGGGAACTTTGTCAAAGGCTTTTTGGAAATCTAGATAAATTATGTCTACTGCTTTACTCTTATCATATTCGTTAAAAATGTCATTTAAAAAGTCTAATAGATTCGTTAGGCAAGAGCGTTTATTGCGGAAACCGTGTTGAGTGTCTCTGAGTAAGTTATTTTCCTCTAAATGATATGTAAGTTTATCTCGTATGATTGTCTCTAACATTTTGCATACTACTGAGGTTAGGCTGATAGGGCGATAGTTACTAGGTAAAGATTTGCTGCCTTTTTTAAATATTGGTGTTACGTTAGCGAGCTTCCAATCATCAGGTATTGTTCCAGTGTGTAAAGAATAATTAAATAGCAGAGTTTTTACGTTTACGTAAAATACCTTTAAGCTATTTCGGTTTACTCTATTTATTTGTTTTACGTTACCTGACCTTGACGTGCCTGGGTAGTCCCGTTTTTTGATCGGTGGTTTGAGAGAGAGAGAGAGAGAGAGAGAGAGAAATGAGGTGTAAGGAAAGGAACCAGAGAGAGAGAGAGAGAGAGAGAGAGAGAGAGAGAGAGAGAGAGAGAGAGAGAGAGAGAAATGAGGCATAAGGAAAGGAACCAGAGAGAGAGAGAGAGAGTGAGAGTAAACTAGGATACAAGGAGATGCAGCAAAAGCCAATATGGCTGCAACTAGACTTACAAGGTTAACCTCATCTACTTTACAACAAATGATCATCACTTCATCACTATCACATTGGCGTCTCTGTAACGTAAATTCTTTCGTAAAGGCAAGTCAACATTCATCCTCTTCACTCCAATAATGACTGTTAGTGTGTTAGTGTGTGAGGTAATTAAGTCATCGCTTCGTCACTTCACCGTCGTAACCTCTTCATCACATCGACTGTTAGTTAAAGTTGCAGGGTTTTAGTTCTGGTATCTACCTCTGATGAGGTACTCTCCTGAACGTCAGCCAGGCAAGCCCAACTCCCTACCATGGTGCCCAGCCATGGCAGTAACCCCCCAGTAAACAGTTTGTAACTCTTGGACCTGGGCGAGGCTCGATCTGCCGACCTCACGGATGCGAGGCAGGCGCGTTACCACTGTACTGTTAGTGTGTTAGTGTGTGAGGTAATTAAGTCATCGCTTCGTCACTTCACCATGGTAACCTCTTCACCACATCGATGCCTCGTCAGACAATACCCCAACTAAACTTGTGTGTGTTTGTTTACATGTTATTGATAATGTTAGCCATAGTAGGGATGGGGCTCTTCTTATATCTATCAGTTCTGGCCCTTATAGGTTGTAATTTGTTATATCGTCTTGTTGTCCATGTTGGTCTTGGAGTGTCTGGTGGTTACTAGTAGGTCTCAGTGACGGGGTTGGACCACTATCTTTTGGGCAAACTGGCTGATGATATTGAGGTGGTGTTCTGAGAGAGGTAGCATCCCCAGGGTGGTCAGGGCGGCCTCGTAGCCAGTGTAGGATAATCCTACAGGTCCTCTTTTGTACTCTCTCCAGTTGTATACGTTACTTTTTTTAATTGTATACGTTACTTTTTTTGTATAATATTCAATGGCTATTATCAAGCACTAAACGCTGAAAAATACTTAAACAATAACTGAATAAACATCATTAAAAAGAATGTTCTTTATTGAATGAAGCCAATGTGAATACCTTTATATTACATGTGTCAAGTGTTGATACCACTAACACACTTCTATTTCCCCCGTATCTACCTAACAGTTTATAATCAAGGCTCACATTATCCCTCACGTGATAGTGGCCTGGTAATATTCTAAATGCTTTTAATAATAGCCTGTTGTATTGAAGGATTGGAATTGGACTATGAAACCATTGTTTTGTCATTTGTCTCTTGGTAGCAACAATTATTTGCTGTGTATCTTTCTTATCTGTGTGTATCCCTCTTTTCTGTGTGCATGTAATATAGTTATATATATAAGCCAGTAGACACACACATAACATAATAATGCTGGTGACAAAGGTTCAATTGGTTTTATCTATCATGAGTTGAGAGAGAACTATATATATTCATAATTATTGAAACATTGTAATAGTTCCATCAAGTAATACATGGGATGCACAGTTGAGGTTTTATCAAACATGTTAATAATGAACCTGGCAACCATTTTCACCATTTCTTAAAATTAATCTTTACTGAAGGCGTATTAAGGTCTGAAATCCTGTGTTTCCCATCATACAACACCTTCCCAATACTCACACCGTTGTATTTATTGCCGTATTGGTTTTTACTGTCTTCTGCTACAAGGTTGATATTAGTGTGACTTTCCATAATTATATACTCTACCACTACTCACACCGTTGTATTTGATGCCGTATTGGTCTTTATTGTCTTCTGCTACAAGGTTGATATTAGTGTAAATCTCCATATACACGTTGCCTTGTGAACTGACTGACTGCACCACCTTACACATCTTCAAGTCATCAGGACTACCAACATGTTGGAGAGGGAATATTTCCACACTCAGTCTTCAGAACCCTTACCAATTTAATGCTTTTCAACCAACTCATAATCCTCTTCGAGTATCTGAGACGGGAGTGATAGTGAAGTCAGAATGAAGTGAAGTGAAGTGAGAGTGGAGTGATAGTGAAGTCAGAGTGAAGTCAGAGTGGACTGAAAGTGAAGTGAGAGTGGAGTGATAGTGAAGTCAGGGTGAAGTCAGAGTGGACAGAGAATGAAGTGAGAGGAGTGATATTCAAGTGAGAGTGGAGTGAAAGTGGAGAGAAAGACAGGAAAGAAGAGTGAGAGTGAAGGGAGAGTGAGAAGACAGGTGGTGTTAGAGTGAGAGTAAATATTATTGCCAGTGGAATAGCCTTACCAATTTTATTAATATGAAGTTCAATTATTTTAATATGAAGTTCAGTTTTGTTAATATGAAAGTCAGTTTTTTTAATATGAAAGTCAGTTTTTTTAATATGAAAGTAACTTTTTTTAAATTTGAAAGTCATCTTCTTAATTTGAAGTTCATCTTTTTAAATTTGAAGCTCATCTTTTTAATTTGAAGTTCATCTTTTTTAATTTGAAGGTGAAAAGGTGTAGTGTTTCTGGGTTATCTCGGCCAACGTTGACAACGCTGGGTGGTCCTCATGGAAGTGTGACCAGCTGTACAGTTGCTAAAAAAAGGTATTGCGACAAATATTGATAGAACTTTAACCATAGTAATATCCACAAGTATTTGTATATGGACTATATGCATGTATAACAGAAGGAAATATACATATCCTTCTATAATACATACTCATAATCCCTACAAACATCTATGAACATTAATATATTTAATGTTGTATCAGTAGTTGTCGCAATACCTTTTTTGGCAACAGATGAGCAATAATAATGATGTTCTGTTGCTTGGAATAGTTTGGAGGAATCAGTTGCTCCAAATTTACCAACACCTAATTTTCTCCTGAATTAAAGGGAAATTGTCTTGTTGGTAAATTGTGTGGCTGCTGATTCCTCCTATTACTATACCAGAAAACAGACACCCTCAATGGTACTCATAGAAGATCTGTTTCTTGGCAAAGTCTCAAGGAATTTGAAACATTCCAATTCACCAACAAGTGAATCTCTGCTTAACAAAACCAACACCCACCCACACACAAACACACACATATATATATATATATATAAGGGAAGTGACAAACGGGTGTTAAATTCATCATAAGATAATATAAAGAATAATATATTATACAGTACATCCCCTTAACCCTTTAAACACCCAATATTCTGATATACACCAAGTTCACCTCCTCGGGGCCGTCAACTTCCATACACACACACACACACACACACACACACATTATTTACAACCGATCAGCTGATTGGCTCCCGCTGGCAATATTGGGCCTGACGTCAGTAGCAAAGGTGTGTGTGTGTGTGTGGGAGGTGGGGAGGAAGGAGTAATGGAGGTTTCGTGTTGGGGTGGGGAGGAGGGTAGGGAGTCTGCCTTGTGTTGGGGGAAGGGTAGGGAGTTTGTGTTGGGGGAAGGGTAGGGGTCGTGTGTTGGTGTGGGTAGGGAGTTTGTGTTGGGGGAAGGGTAGGTAGAGTGTGTTGGGGGAAGGGTAGGGAGTTTGTATTGGGGGAAGGGTAGGGAGTTTGTGTTGGGAGAAGGGTAGGGAGTTCGTGTTAGGAGGAAGGGTAGGGAGTTTCGTGGTTGGAGAGGATATATGGTTCTCGTCTGGGGGGAGGGTAGGGGTCGTTTGTTGGTGTGGGTAGGGAGTTTGTGTTAGGGGAGGGTAGGGAGTTCGTGTTAGGGGAGGGTAGGGGTCGTTTGTTGGTGTGGGTAGGGCAACAATAAATGTTTCGTGTGTATGTGTTGGGTGAAATTGGCAGCAGAGAATCGATGGTGAAGTGACGTCAGTTTAACATTAGTTTGAGTTACTTAGAAAACTAATATCTACCAAGGCCTGACTGACTGATTGGCTGGAAATACTTTGATGGAGAGAGAGAGAGAGAGAGAGAGAGAGAGAGAGAGAGAGAGAGAGAGAGAGAGAGAGTAAAGCAGTAAGTTTGTCTTATCATTCCACCTCCTCTCCTTCTCTCTCTCTCTCCCTCTCTCTCTCTCTGCGAAATAATTTAATTTGTGGCGCTAGTTTCTTCCCTGTCAGTCCGTATACAGACAGACACACAGACAGACAGACAGACCTCACCAGACAGACAGCCAGACAGCCAAAGCAAGGCATGAATCATATCAGTTCATCTATAAATCATAAGCAACCTTGAAGATAATTCAATAGAAATATATAACCCTATCCTTCCATTTCATTACATATTATAAATAGAGTGCAAGAAATTCGAATTTATTACCATCATCACCATCCATCACCGTATGTTTCTTCATATTTTTATATTTTTCTATACCACTATCTTTCCATTTCATTACATAATTATTATAAATAGAGCACAAGAAATTCTGTTTCTCCGTACGGTATGTTTTTTTTATTTCCATTTCATTACATAATATAAAAACAACACAAGAATTTCGAATACAAACTAATTATACATGAACTAAGTGACCCTCTCATTTCCATATGCCTCTATGCATTATTTTCTTGTTCCAGTGATTTCTCCCCTTCAGTCTTGGTTGGTTCTGCTTTACATTATATTCTTATTTGAGTCATACGTATACACACCAGGGCAAACATGTTAGATTAACTATTACTCGATTAAACACATACATAAACTTGTCAGGTCATCTGTCTTGTATAGATCACGTTATCTGTTTCTCATTTCATCGAAGTATTGATATATTCATGTATATACGAGGAAGCTAGCACATCCACTACAAATAAAATAAAAAATTAATCCCAACCACCCACACACACTTTCTCAATACATGCATACATATACACATAATTATCTTGTATCAGACGTACAGTATATATCATACGATAGGTGAATGAGTTGGAAATATATTAAGATCATTAATGGGATAGTATATTCATGGTACAGTGGAGTGTTTTGATTTCTCTAAAGTATGTCAGGAAACAGAACATTATTAACAGATATACGAATCATGACTCAGTTATTGGAATAGCTTGGAGGAATCAGTTACTCCAGAATTACCAACACTACACACCTTCCTTAACATGATAAGAAAAGCAATTTTTCAGGGAAATAATATTTTAGCCTATACATTTTGGCATTCACCTCAGATATTAGTTCATTTGCGAGATGTCTGAATAACTAGTAATATTTGTATATATTTCTAGATATTTCTTATGTAGAAAGAAGTATTGCTAAAGAACTGAAAAAGAGTGGCTGGGGCCGAAGGGGCACCCAAACCTTTAAAGTATTGCCCACATCATTATCTCAACGGGGTCAGAGTTTGGATGAACGTGTATCACACAAATAACGACCCTATAACTTGCTGATCGAAGATTTCTGAATATTACACTCTTGGTGTTATGATTGATTGATGGATATTAGGCGCCGCAACATCGAGGTCCTATAGCGCCAGAAAAAGGTGATAGAGAGTTGTGACAGCAAGCAGTAAGGAAATGAAAAGAAAAGAGGGACAGTTGAAGAACTGAAAGCTAATGGCTGGGGCCGAAGGGGCGCCAAAACCCTGTAAGTATTGCCCACATTAATTAATATAGGCAATACCCCCCTACGGGGCCTTGGTGTTATGAATCATTGGTGTGAGTCATCTGCATCATCCCATTCCTCCACTGCAGCTGTGGGGTCTAAGACACCTGTGGAAGAGGCTATATAAAGCCACCAAGGTTAGGTCGTGGTTCAGGTTAACTCCACATAACCAACACCCAGGTTCATCGACGGTCTACCCTTCTTGGATCAGGTGCAGTTACTCTTCTTGTTGCCCCCTCCTCTCCCTTATACCTCTTGAATTAACACAGTATAAATCTATATATATAAAACACTCCGTCTGTGTGCTTAGCCCAGTGTTATTCACTAATTTTTTCACGAGAGCCAAAAGTTCAGGACATATTCAGAGTGAGAGCCGCATAAACCACATTGATAAGCAGAAAAACATATATATGGGAACTAAATTATATAAGTATTTTTGTGGGTTTCCATAACCACTTACCTAACCCACATGTACAGTTCCTATACAGAGAGCTCGTTCTCTCTCTCTCTCTTTGTGTTAAATAATTATGAAAAATAAAGAATTGCCAGGGCCACTGGGCCTATTCCCATTAGCAATTCTATGAAGTGATACATCTGATACGGCATAGTGGTGCAATTTATATCTAATACTTTGGACTTTTCTCTGATCACTGATGATTTCTCTCTCTCTTGGGAGCCGCCAATCAGGTCATTGCGAACCTCTCAATGAAAATCCGTTGTTTATCCGCTAGGCACGGCCGCATCGTTTGACCTAGAGTAAAAATTAATACGTCATTTTAATCAGTTCGAATCCCCAGTGAGGATACAATAGAAAAAAATGTTAACAAATGATACAGCATTGTGACCGGTGTAGTCCCGGGAATGTCCTCAGTCTAATTTTATTTTTGGTGGATATATGTTTCTTGAATTATCAGCTTAAAACAACCAAAGATTTATGGCTTTCTCAACATAGACTCTATGGTATCAAGGCAGGCCTGGCTTGCATACCCAGTTTAGGAATAAACTCATACCACAAAATGTTGAACACCTAAATTTAATACTAAATCTAAGTACAGTGATTTTTTTTTTAACCAATGTGGGGGAGGGGTCAATCCCAGTACTCCTGCAGCCCAAGCCACTTGGGCCTTGCTATTTAATTGTGGATGTTACAATGCCACTTTCTGCTTTAGTTGCGTCATGGATAACTTTTATGGTTGTAAAGCTGGCATGGTTTCTCTGGGGGACCAGCAACCACACCGGATAATGGACTCCTCCCACCCTCCTAATAAGTTCACATACAAATAATTAGAGGAAATTTATTGACAAAACCTCATGTAGGAACTTCACCCGGACAACGTCGGATATCGCTGTTAGTAAAACATAAACATTTACACAATATATGAGTAAACTAAAAAGTTCACATCCCTTCACTGTTTTACTTACATCCCTTCACTGTTTTGTTCACCTACTGTTCATTGTATTGTTCACATCCCTTCACTGTTTTGTTCACCTACTGTTCATTGTATTGTTCACATCCCTTCACTGTTTTGTTCACCTACTGTTCATTGTATTGTTCACATCCCTTCACTGTTTTGTTCACCTACTGTTCATTGTATTGTTCACATCCCTTCACTGTTTTGTTCACCTACTGTTCATTGTATTGTTCACATCCCTTCACTGTTTTGTTCACCTACTGTTCATTGTATTGTTCACATCCCTTCACTGTTTTGTTCACCTACTGTTCATTGTATTGTTCACATCCCTTCACTGTTTTGTTCACCTACTGTTCACTGTATTGTTCACATCCCTTTGCTGTATTGTTCATCTATTGTTTACTGTATTGTTCACATCCCTTTGCTGTATTGTTCACTGTATTGTTCACCTATTGTACACAGTATTGTTCACTTCTCTTCACTGATTTGTTCACATCCCTTCACTGCTCTGTCAAAATCCCTTCACTGTATTGTTAACATTATTTCAATATTTATTAATGATATTTTATTCATATATAGAGATTCAACTCACTTGAATTAATAAGCGTGTTGTTGTTTACTTCACAACGCAGGATGCTGAAGGTGGTGATAGCAGTGGGTCTTCTTGGGGTACTGGTGTTAGCAGACTCCCCGATAGACCTCATGGCAACTAATGAAACTTATTATATAGAGGTTAACATGCAAATTGATGAGAGAATAACCATCGAGACACCGAATTATGGAACATCAGACTACCCTAATAACTATGAGTAAGGAATAGATAGCAAAGTGAATATCCTAATTATATGAATATTTTTGATTGAGCTAAGAAGGAGAACCATGTGTGAATGTATCCAATTTTTTCTTGTTAAACAATTCCATCACAATATCATAAGTCATTAGTATATTGTGTATTGATTGTTGTCTTCATTACATACATCTTCTGTTGTATCATAACGAAATATGATTATTTAAATTTGACGCAAAGTTTAACGCAATTTTATCAATGAAACTCAATATTAAGAAAGAAAATGCTAACCAATTTAGCAGTTATTCGCAATGTTTCAGGACAACAATACTAAACTATTGTTTTTACAGGTTTGATTGGCTCGTGGTTTGCGAACCTAAGGAGAGTACCCAACTGATATTGAGTATGGATTCACAAGTATTGCAGGCAAGAAATACGTTTGGTGCCTGTCTCGATTATCTATCGTTATATGATGACAACAGTGTCTTCATTAGGTAAGGAAAATGTTGTTCATTATTATTTCTCCTGGCTTAAAATGTAGTATGTGTAGATATATCATATTGAAATATTTTATTAATAATTTCCACTGTCAATTTGTTTGTTTGTCCTTCTGTCACACACAAACACACACATAATATAGTACTTGTTTCCTACAATTGCAGGAAATGTGGGGTTGAAAACTTCCACGGTTACACCACTCCTACAGGTGACGTATATTTATTCTTCGAATCTG
The DNA here is from genome assembly GCA_034508575.1 of Petrolisthes manimaculis. NCBI lineage: Eukaryota > Metazoa > Arthropoda > Malacostraca > Decapoda > Porcellanidae > Petrolisthes > Petrolisthes manimaculis. The sequence continues at coordinate 66,154 of JAWZYT010000336.1, forward strand.
ACGATGCCACTACAGCTGAAGGGTTCAGATATCATGTGTGGTGCCGAGAACAATGCAGCCAACAGGAATCTACCTCTGCTCCTTCTTCTACCTCTGCTCCTTCTTCTACCTCTGTTCCTTCTTCTACCTCTGCTCCTTCTTCTACCTCTGCTCCTTCTTCTACCTCTGCTCCTTCTTCTACCTCTGCTCCTTCTTCTACCTCTGTTCCTTCTTCTACCTCTGCTCCTTCTTCTACCTCTGCTCCTTCTTCTACCTCTGCTCCTTCTTCTACCTCTGCTCCTTCTTCTACCTCTGCTCCTTCTTCTACCTCTGCTCCTTCTTCTACCTCTGCTCCTTCTTCTACCTCTGCTCCTTCTTCTACCTCTGCTCCTTCTTCTACCTCTGCCCCATGCAAATAATTGTTGTGTGAGTTGGGACCTGCTTGCCTTATTATATTCAAGATCATTAATAAATTGAGGTGGTGTTAGTGATGGTTGGTGTGGTCAGGTATCGGGTATACGATGACTCCATAAGGTCATCGTACCGTAACTACTGCTTCATCGTCAACACCACCACTGTTATACATACGGTGGCACCTACTAACTTCTCTTGTCTCTTATATATATATATATACTTACTAACATACCTAGGCTACCTACATACGCACAAACCACCACTCGGGTAAACATACACAATATGGTTATTACTGAAGGAAAACATTTTACTTACGGATGAGGTTATGTATAACTGTATACCCAGAATAAATATCAACAATGATATTCACAGGTATAATAATCTCATCCACAGTAGTAACCAGTACGTGTTTCCAATCCAATTGAGTTATGTACAATACAGTTGTAGACAAGTGAAACAGGCACACTTTAAACCAGGCCTCTTATCAAGCATATAGAATAGGACTCATCACATCTACACACACACACACACACACACAGAAAGCATTTCATCCTACCCTATGTTCAATGAGGGGCCTTGTTTCAGGTGTGTCGGTTTCATATGTCCCCAACTGTATGTATGTACGTATTCATGTAGCCTAAATAAGTATACAAGTCAATAAGAATGTATACATGAATGGATGTATGTTATATGTATGCTTAAGTGATGTAGTCAGAAAATTGGAGGTAAATGAGTCCTTCATATACTGCCATGAAACACTACCTATATTATGGAAGGAGGTTGTTTCATAGCATTGATAGGAGGAATTAAAAGCCTTCAATTCTCTATATTATGGAAGGAGGTTGTTTCATAACATTGATAGGAGGAATTAAAAGCCTTCAATTCTCTATATTATGGAAGGAGGTTGTTTCATAGCATTGATAGGAGGAATTAGAAGCCTTCAATTCTCATACACAATCATTGGGTCCTTATGGTGAGAGACAATTAGGTTATATGTTTCTTTTCGGCACATTTATAATAATAATGAATTTGGCCATGTTTGATTCGACTGAATAACACTATTCTTTTGGGTGTATGGTATTATTCACATATTATTGGATTTTTCCTTAGCACTGACCCTAATAAAATGTTTCAATATTCGTTAGCACTCACCCTAATAAAATGTTTCAATATTCGTTAGCACTCACCCTAATAAAATGTTTCAATATTCGTTAGCACTCACCCTAATAAAATGTTTCAATATTAGTTAGCACTGACCCTAATAAAATGTTTCAATATTCGTTAGCACTCACCCTAATAAAATGTTTCAATATTAGTTAGCACTCACCCTAATAAAATGTTTCAAAATTAGTTAATATTTGTTTTATTACTGACCCTATTAAAATTATTCATTATGAGTTAGTTGTTAGTAAGCACTGACCCTAATGAGATGGTTCATTATGAGTTAGTTATTAGTTAATTAATACTGACTCTAATGAGATGGTTCATTATGAGTTAGTTATTATTAGTTATTACTGACTCTAATGAGATGGTTCATTATGAGTTAGTTATTATTAGTTATTACTGACTCTAATGAGATGGTTCATTATGAGTTAGTTATTATTAGTTATTACTGACTCTAATGAGATGGTTCATTATGAGTTAGTTATTAGTTAATTAATACTGACTCTAATGAGATGGTTCATTATGAGTTAGTTATTATTAGTTATTACTGAATCTAATGAGATGCTTCAATATGAATTAGTTGTTATTAGTTAACACGTAGTTAATGGGGCAGTATAGTATTGGTAAATCTGGTGCTACTGATTCTTCCAAACTCTTCCCAGCAACAAGAAAGAGGTCATCATCATTTGTTGGTACACTATAGTCCTGTTTCCTGGCAGACTTTGGAGGAATGAAGGTGCTCCAATGAACCAAAAGTATGATATTTTATTTTAGATCCTTAATTACCTTTAATTAATATGCACTGGGGAACGTTGATGATGATATGAAAAATTAATACTAGACGAATTTTACAACGGGCTGAAAAAGACCTAACCCACCCACCTCTCAGCCCCACGACACCATTCCCTGAACACCGTGGGTCCCATCAGGGCAGAGGAGGCGACGTCACTCCCACTGGCTACCATACATAAACATATACAAACACAGACACACACATATACACACACAAAAACACACATACAGATACACACATGAGACACCACAACAAACTGAAACCAATTTAGGCTTCAACAGAAAGGTACATAAAGAGTACAATTCGTTCAGTATCATAAAATGTATTGTAACAGCTAAACTCTGTATAATTCCACATTTTATCACAGAGACATTTTGCTTATAACTTTCCAAACAGGTCATCATTCAATTTAATGCATGGAATGTTGAATCACCCTGTATATAAACAAAACTGCTGTGAGTAATAATGTTGCCAAAGAAAATAGTGATATAATAAATAATAAAGATTATAAAATAATTGTCAACGGCTACGTCACAACAGTGAGTGATGGTGTGACTTCTACCATACAGGTGTCATAGTGAAAGATACAGAAACTGTTATGTCGTTCAGTGTCAGTACGGAGTTCCAAGTCCTCTCGTGTTTTATCACACAGAATTCTTCTCAGTAAACTCTTGGTGATTGGGAGGTATACTGTAGGTTGGGACAGGTGACAGTAGTTTTGACACGTCTATCTACCTGGTGATGTGGGTTATGACCTAATTAATCAGGGATTCAGAGGAAAGAAACACAAAGGCCAAGGGTGGTGACAAGAGGGATATGGTGTTGTAGGGAGGAGATAAGAAGGGTGAGGTGGGATGGAGGACTATGAATAAGGGATAAGGCTGCCTGTGAGTCGCTGATAATGAGACCAGATATTCCTTCAGTGGTGAAGTAGACAGGTACTGAAATTATGGACGACAGTTCACACTGGGTACTGTTACTCAAGTCAAGGAGGCAATGTGACGTTGAGAAGATAGGAGAGCCAGAGTTGAATACATGCAATGCAGGCAGTCCAAGCTTTACCAGTCGTCAATAAGGAGCTATTAGTGTAAACATGAAGTAGAGGGGCAGGAAATTGCTTGGAGGCTTCTGAGAGTGTTTGCAGTATGGAAAATTGTGTAAGGAGTGGCGGACGGTCCTTATGTTTATTATGAGGTGTGTATGTGATAGTTGGGGAGACTAGTCCAAACTAGAGGTAATGAGTAGGTGTGAAGTGGTGTGAGTAGGTCATGACGGATATCACTAGGATCACTGCCCATTAAATGTAGAGCTAGGTAAAGTGTTGAACGGATTCTGTGAAGCCAAGATGCTAGGTCAGGGAAGTTGTTTTGCTTGACCTTCTCCAGTTTAGTGTAGTCAGAGAAGACCATAATTAAAAGTGGAGAAAAATTGGTAATGGGAGAGGGAGCAATTGGCAGACATTGTGTACCACAACAGATATCTAACATATCATATTTTGTTAATAACAGGAGAAAGGTTGAGTTCAGTAAGCATTCTGACTATTCGAGTTGATCTGGGACAGTGTAAGATGATACATATAGCTTTATTTTAAGTTTTGTCAAGAGGTTTAAGCAAGGTCGAAGGGAGGAGAGACAAATGAAGTCCATGATAATCAAAAAGAGATCTTACATCCGTTATATAAAATGACCGATCAATGGGAATACTGACGCCTCTTGGGCCTGATGTAATGGAGCAGAGGTGGTGAAGTCTAGCTCACAACCTATCATGTAGCTGAGATATGTATGAGGAGGGGTTACTGAGTGAGGAGATATGAATCCCGAGGTAAATGTAATCCTAGACAACATCGAGGTTGTTGCCAAGCAGGGTTAAGGTCTTACATGCAAGTTTGGTTGAGGAAGAGCGAGCTAGAAGCTTAGTCTTGGTAGTATTAATGATGAGTCTGCAGGATGTGGCGGCACCAGCAAAGTTATGGAGACGCTGGAGTGTGATAGGATTGTGAGCTCTGACGTAAATATCATCAGCATAGATGACTATGAGAGACGAAAGTGAGAAGGGACCCAGAAGGCAAAAAGGTCTGTGCATGAGAATGTTAAAGAGAAATGGACTAAACCGAGGTTAAATGGTAGATAGTCACTGACAGACTCACAAAATAAAACACGAGTGTCTACCAGAGAGGTAGCTCTCAATCCACTGAAACAATAGTTCTTGAGACTCCTAATGATGTAAGTTCAACTAGTATTTATTCTAGGTTGGTCACATCAAAGGCTGCTTTAAAACTACAAGTGAGAGAAAAGTTCACAAAACAGTAGTGTGAGCTACGACCTGGAAGGAACCCAAAGAGATTAGGAGATAGATGATCATCAGTGAGGTGACGGAGACGAGTAAGTAATATCCTCTCCATCACTTTACACACAGAGGAAGTGAGAGATAGAAGACTGAAGTCAGTAGAGTTGGGTTTAGGGATGGGGATAATGGTACTACGTGTCCAGGCTGTTGACAAAGGGGTTACCAGGAACCTGTGAACGTCCTGTCCTGGGTCTCCTTCTCTTCCTTCATACATTAATGACCTCCCACTCTCACTATTCTCTACCACTAGACCTTTGCAAACGATACCTTAGTTTACAAACCAATTAAATATAGGAATAACTGCCTACGACTACATGACAATCTAACTGCACTTGAAGACTGGGAAGTCAAGTGGCAGATGACATTTAGACCAGACAAATGCCATCACATCTGTTTTACCTGAGCCCATAATCCCATTCCACATATATACCAGTTACACAACACCAACCTCAACACAGTTCCTTCCCACAAATAATCGGGTATCCACATCTCAGCGGACATGAGGTGGAACACACACATCATGGCCAAGGCTTGTAGGGTCCTGGGGTTGTTGCACAGGAAACTCAGCAGGTGTAACACATACATCAAAATTATTGTTTATAACACTTTCGTTGGGCCACACTTAGAGTACTGCGACACCGTCTGGGATCCACACACTAACAATAGTATCAATAAATTATAGTCTGCACAAAGCAAAACTGCAAGATGGGCCAGTCGTGATTACAAACACACTACATCAATCACTTTGCTTAAACAAGACAAAACTAGATCAATTGGTAACACGAAGATACAGTAGATACACAAACAACAGATGATATACAAAATCACAAACAAGTTAGCTAACATAGACAAAGACACATATCTAGAGGCAGCCACAACTTCAAATATCATACATACCAGACAAACACTGATATATTAGGCACTCATTCTTTCCCTGCAGCATTCAAGAGTGGAATCATCTCCCATCTTACGTCGTTAATAGCCCCACTCTTGAAACGGTTAGAAATAGGATCACCAATCATTACCTCCCCAATCCTAATCATCGATCCGCAATCCCTGACCCAATCCACCCTTCTAACCCCCTTCCTAATCCTCCCCTAGATCCCTAAATTCCCCCGCACAACCCCCGCATATTATTCTGGCCATGAGCGGCTCTCTGAGGGACTCATGCATATTATTCTGGCCATGAGTGGCTCTCTGATGGATTCATGCATATTATTCTGGCCATGAACGGCTCTCTGAGGGACTCATCCATATTATTCTGGCCATGAGCGGCTCTGAGGGACCCACAACTTGAACTTGAACTGGAATTTGAACATGGGTAGGTGAATCCATCATCAAGTTTTATTAATTTATCTTTAGTTGGAGCATGAAAATAATAACATTTTCTTTTATGAACAGGTTAGAAACAAAATGAATACTGAAGCCTTTTTCAGGCGTTACTATAGTAGGTTAATGTACTGTAGATGAGTGGAGGGACGTGGTTGTATATACAGTATGTGTAGATAATTGAGAATGGTTGTATAGATGTAGATGAGTGGAGGGAGTGGTTGTATATACAGTATGTGTAGATAATTGAGAATGGTTGTATAGATATAGATGAGTGGAGGGAGTGTTTGTATATACAGTATGTGTAGATAATTGAGAATGGTTGTATAGATGTAGATGAGTGGAGGGAGTGGTTGTATATACAGTATGTGTAGATAACTGAGAATGGTTGTATAGATGTAGATGAGTGGAGGGAGTGTTTGTATATATAGTATGTGTAGATAATTGAGAATGGTTGTATAGATGTAGATGAGTGGAGGGACGTGGTTGTATATACAGTATGTGTAGATAACTGAGAATGGTTGTGTAGATGTAGATGAGTGGAGGGAGTAGTTGTATATACAGTATGTGTAGATAATTGAGAATGGTTGTGTAGATGTAGATGAGTGGAGGGAGTGGTTGTATATACAGTATGTGTAGATAATTGAGAATGGTTGTATAGATGTAGATGAGTGGAGGGACGTGGTTGTATATACAGTATGTGTAGATAACTGAGAATGGTTGTGTAGATGTAGATGAGTGGAGGGAGTAGTTGTATATACAGTATGTGTAGATAATTGAGAATGGTTGTGTAGATATAGATGAGTGGAGGGAGTGGTTGTATATATAGTATGTGTAGATAATTGAGAATGGTTGTATAGATGTAAATGAGTGGAGGGACGTGGTTGTATATACAGTATTTTGTAAAGGAGTGTTTGTCTGTCTTCCAAAACAACATGAGATGAACAGTTCTCTATATTATCATTTGTTTTCCACAGCAGATACTAAATTTACCTAACAAGTATTTTAGCATTACCAACGATTGGCTGAAAATAGACAAATTTGTGTCACTTTTTCATCCATCAAAACATCCATCAATTCATTCATTAATTCATCCATCAATTCACCCGTAAATTCATCCATCAGTCCAACCGTCAATTCATCCATCAATATATCCGCAAAATTCATCCGTAAGTCTAACCGTCAATTCATTCGTCAATCTCTGTGTGTCTGTATGTGTGTAAATATATCTAAACTATGCTAAGAAACAGGTCCAATATAATAATATACTCAAGAGAGAATGTTACCAATCAATGTATGTATGTCAGGGAATAGTTTGGAAAAATCCTTTGCTAAAAATTCATCAACACGATATTTAATTACACAAATTGCCCTGAATTTATGCAGATCACCCAACCTAAACGTCATTATGGCAATTAACCACAAAGGGTATTAACTTTTTATGAAGTGAGGAGGGAGGGGCGATGGAACTGGGGCTGTGACTAGGGCTGTGACTGGGGCTGGGACTAGGGCTGGGACTGGGACTGGAACTGGGACTGGGACTGGGACTGGGGCTGGGACTGGGACTGGGACTGGGGCTGTGACTGGGACTGGGGCTGGGGCTGTGACTGGGGCTGGGACTAGGGCTGGGACTGGGACTGGGACTGGGACTGGAACTGGGACTGGGACTGGGACTGGGGCTGTGGCTGGGACTGTGACTGGGGCTGGGACTGGGGCTGGGGCTGGGACTGTGACTGTGACTGTGACTGGGACTGGGGCTGGGACTGGGGCTGGGACTGGGACTGGGGCTGTGACTGGGACTGGGGCTGTGACTGGGACTGGGGCTGGGACTGGGGCTGGGGGTGGGGCTGGGGTTGGGGTTGGGGCAGGGGATGGGACTGGGACTAGAACTGGGGGTGGGGCTTGGGTTGGGGCAGGGGCTGGGACTGGGGCTGGGGTTGGGACTAGGACTGGGACTAGGGCTGAGGTTGGGGCAGGGGCTGGGACTGGGGCTGGGACTAGGACTGGGGGTGGGGCTGGGACTGGGACTAGGACTGGGGGTGGGGCTTGGGTTGGGGCAGGGGCTGGGGCTGGGACTGGGACTACAACTGGGGCTGGTACTGGGGCTGGGGCTGGGGCGGGGGCAACTTTTTTACTTTCCGTTGAATACTAAAACCAAGATACAGGATGAAAAGTTAATCCGGGACCAAATTGAAGGTGTCATAACTATTGTGTGGATAGATGGAGGGGAGTGTATAGACTAAAATTAACACCCTCTTACATAAACCTCTAGAGACAAAACCACTAAGACAAAAACCTCCATGACAAACCCCGAGACAAAACCCCAACACAAACCCCTTGAGACAAAACCACTAAGACAAAACCACTGCGACAAAGCTTTTGAGACAAAACCACTGCGACAAACCCATTGAGACAAAACCACTGAGACAAACCTCTTGAGACAAAACCATGCATCTTCGATACCCGTTTATATCCCAAATTTAGCCTAAAAACACCGAAAAATCGAGTTTTTTGGGTCTCAGAAGCGATTTGTACTGTGCTAGAAAAATTTCAATTTTCAGGCAAAAAAAATGCTAAAACAAGTTTTTTTGGCCCAAAAAGTCGATTTGTACTGTGCTAGAAAAATTTCAATTTTCAGGCAAAAAAAATGCTAAAACACGTTTTTTTGGCCCAAAAAGTCGATTTGTGCATGCATCTTCGATACCCGTTTATATCCCAAATTTAGCCTAAAAACACCGAAAACTCGAGTTTTTTGGGTCTCAGAAGCGATTTGTACATGTCTACACTGTTCTAGAAAAAAATCAATTTTCAGGCAAAAAAAAATGCTAAAACACGTTTTTTTGGCCCAAAAAGTCGATTTGTGCATGCATCTTCGATACCCGTTTATATCCCAAATTTAGCCTAAAAACACCGAAAAATCGAGTTTTTTGGGTCTCAGAAGCGATTTGTACTGTGCTAGAAAAATTTCAATTTTCAGGCAAAAAAATGCTAAAACACGTTTTTTTGGCCCAAAAAGTCGATTTGTGCATGCATCTTCGATACCCGTTTATATCCCAAATTTAGCCTAAAAACACCGAAAAATCGAGTTTTTTGGGTCTCAGAAGCGATTTGTACATGTCTACACTGTTCTAGAAAAAAATCAATTTTCAGGCAAAAAAAATGCTAAAACACGTTTTTTTGGCCCAAAAAGTCGATTTGTGCATGCATCTTCGATACCCGTTTATATCCCAAATTTAGCCTAAAAACACCGAAAAATCGAGTTTTTTGGGTCTCAGAAGCGATTTGTACTGTGCTGGAAAAATTTCAATTTTCAGGGTATCGAAGATGCATGCACAAATCGACTTTTTGGGCCCAAAAAACGTGTTTTAACAGGCAGGCAGGCAGGTAGGGAGGCAGGCAGGTAGGTAGGGAGGCAGGCAGGCAGGCAGGTAGGTAGGTAGGCAGGCAGGCAGTTAGGGAGGCAGGCAGGCAGGCAGGCAGGCAGACAGGCAGGTAGGGAGGCAGGCAGGCAGGTAGGCAGGCAGGCAGGAAGGGAGGCTGGCAGCCAGGTAGGCAGGCAGGCAGGGAAATCTGACTTATATAGGGATGAACTGAACACATTTTCTATCCCGTTTCTACCACTAAAGAAAACGTGTTTATTTACATACACCATGCTATTATATATTAGATATATAGATTATAAATTATTCATTATTATTATTATTATTATTATTATTATTATTATTATTATTATTATTAGTAGTAGTAGTAGTAGTAGTAGTAGTAGTAGTAGTAGTAGTAGTATTGCCAATTCAGGCTTTTGTTCTGGCTATACTTACGACTCTCTCTCTCTTTCTCTCTCACACACACATGTAAACAAAGAAACATTTGCAATGAAATGAAATGAAAATAATGCCCTTGAAAACGAATAAAGTGTACTAAAAGTGAAATAGTAGTATTAAAAATGATGTAGATTAAAGTGAAGTATAAAGGTGTGCAATATAGTAGATGAAAATTGAAAATGACTCGAATGTGTAAATGCAGTGTTGCCATGGTGTTGTAGCCACCACTAGCCACCTCTAGCCCAAGTGTGAAGGGTAGAAGCAGTGTTACCAATGTTTTGTAGCCCAGTTTTGTAGCCCCAAGGTGAGTTGTGATTGGCTAAAATGGGGGTGTTGGCGATTTTTGTCGAATATATATAAGGTCGTAAGCCGCCGGGGTGGTTGGTGGGGTGGGGGAGGGTAAAACAAGGGCTTGGGGGGGCCATTTTTTGGATTTAGAGGCGAAATAAAAAAATTTTTGGGCTTCTTCTCGACAGCCTAACCAAACCAAGCCTTATTTAACCTAACCTCTTCCTATTAGAATTAGTAGTAGTAGTAGTAATATTAGTAGTAGTAGTAATATTACCTAACCTAACCTAGACCACAGTAGACTACCAGGACCTAACCGGGGCAGACTACCGGGACCTAACCGGGGCAGACTACCGGGACCTAACCTAACATAACAGGACCGGGACAGACTACCGGGACCTAACCGGGGCAGACTACCGGGACCTAACCTAACATAACAGGACCGGGACAGACTACCGGGACCTAACCGGGGCAGACTACCGGGACCTAACCTAACATAACAGGACCGGGACAGACTACCGGGACCTAACCGGGGCAGACTACCGGGACCTAACCTAACATAACAGGACCGGGACAGACTACCGGGACCTAACCGGGGCAGACTACCGGGACCTAACCTAACATAACAGGACCGGGACAGACTACCGGGACCTAACCTAACATAACAGAACTGGGACAGACTACCGGGACCTAACCGGGGCAGACTACCGGGACCTAACCTAACATAACAGAACCGGGACAGACTACCGGGACCTAACCGGGGCAGACTACCGGGACCTAACCTAACATAACAGAACCGGGACAGACTACCGGGACCTAACCGGGGCAAACTACCGGGACCTAACCTAACATAGCCTAACCGGGGCAGACTACCGGGACCTAACCGGGGCAGACTACCGGGACCTAACCTAACATAACAGAACCGGGACAGACTACCGGGACCTAACCGGGGCAAACTACCGGGACCTAACCTAACATAGCCTAACCGGGGCAGACTACCGGGACCTAACCTAACATAGCCTAACCGGGGCATACTACCGGGACCTAACCGGGGCAGACTACCGGGACCTAACCTAACATAGCCTAACCGGGGCATACTAACCTAACCTAACCTAACCTAACCTAACCTAACCTACCGAGACCTAACCGGGGCAAACTACCGGGACCTAACCTAACATAGCCTAACCGGGGCAGACTACCGGGACCTAACCGGGGCAGACTACCGGGACCTAACCTAACATAACAGAACCGGGACAGACTACCGGGACCTAACCGGGGCAGACTACCGGGACCTAACCTAACATAACAGAACCGGGACAGACTACCGGGACCTAACCGGGGCAGACTACCGGGACCTAACCGGGGCAGACTACCGGGACCTAACCTAACATAACAGGACCGGGACAGACTACCGGGACCTAACCGGGGCAGACTACCGGGACCTAACCTAACATAACAGAACCGGGACAGACTACCGGGACCTAACCGGGGCAAACTACCGGGACCTAACCTAACATAACAGAACCGGGACAGACTACCGGGACCTAACCTAACATAGCCTAACCGGGGCAGACTACCAGGACCTAACCTAACCTAACCTAACCTAACCTAACCTAACCTACCGAGACCTAACCGGGGCAGACTACCGGGACCTAACCTAACATAACAGAACCGGGACAGACTACCGGGACCTAACCGGGGCAGACTACCGGGACCTAACCTAACATAACAGAACCGGGACAGACTACCGGGACCTAACCGGGGCAGACTACCGGGACCTAACCTAGCATAACAGTACCGGGACAGACTACCGGGACCTAACCGGGGCAAACTACCGGGACCTAACCTAACATAACAGGACCGGGACAGACTACCGGGACCTAACCGGGGCAGACTACCGGGACCTAACCTAACATAACAGAACCGGGACAGACTACCGGGACCTAACCGGGGCAGACTACCGGGACCTAACCTAACATAACAGAACCGGGACAGACTACCGGGACCTAACCGGGGCAGACTACCGGGACCTAACCTAACATAACAGAACCGGGACAGACTACCGGGACCTAACCGGGGCAGACTACCGGGACCTAACCTAACATAACAGAACCGGGACAGACTACCGGGACCTAACCGGGGCAAACTACCGGGACCTAACCTAACATAGCCTAACCGGGGCAGACTACCGGGACCTAACCTAACATAGCCTAACCGGGGCATACTACCGGGACCTAACCGGGGCAGACTACCGGGACCTAACCTAACATAGCCTAACCGGGGCATACTAACCTAACCTAACCTAACCTAACCTAACCTAACCTAACCTAACCTAACCTAACCAAACCTAACCTAACCTACCGAGACCTAACCGGGGCAGACTACCGGGACCTAACCTAACATAACAGAACCGGGACAGACTACCGGGACCTAACCGGGGCAGACTACCGGGACCTAACCTAACATAACAGGACCGGGACAGACTACCGGGACCTAACCGGGACAGACTACCGGGACCTAACCTAACATAGCCTAACCGGGGCAGACTACCGGGACCTAACCTAACATAGCCTAACCGGGGCAGACTACTAGGACCTAACCTAACCTAACCTAACCTAACCTAACCTACCGAGACCTAACCGGGGCAGACTACCGGGACCTAACCTAACATAACAGAACCGGGACAGACTACCGGGACCTAACCGGGGCAGACTACCGGGACCTAACCTAACATAACAGGACCGGGACAGACTACCGGGACCTAACCGGGGCAGACTACCGGGACCTAACCTAACATAACACGACCGGGACAGACTACCGGGACCTAACCGGGGCAGACTACCGGGACCTAACCTAACATAACAGGACCGGGACAGACTACCGGGACCTAACCGGGGCAGACTACCGGGACCTAACCTAACATAACAGAACCGGGACAGACTACCGGGACCTAACCGGGGCAGACTACCGGGACCTAACCTAACATAACAGAACCGGGACAGACTACCGGGACCTAACCGGGGCAGACTACCGGGACCTAACCTAACATAACAGAACCGGGACAGACTACCGGGACCTAACCGGGGCAAACTACCGGGACCTAACCTAACATAGCCTAACCGGGGCAGACTACCGGGACCTAACCTAACATAGCCTAACCGGGGCATACTACCGGGACCTAACCGGGGCAGACTACCGGGACCTAACCTAACATAGCCTAACCGGGGCATACTAACCTAACCTAACCTAACCTAACCTAACCTAACCTAACCTAACCTAACCAAACCTAACCTAACCTACCGAGACCTAACCGGGGCAAACTACCGGGACCTAACCTAACATAGCCTAACCGGGGCAGACTACCGGGACCTAACCGGGGCAGACTACCGGGACCTAACCTAACATAACAGGACCGGGACAGACTACCGGGACCTAACCGGGGCAGACTACCGGGACCTAACCTAACATAACACGACCGGGACAGACTACCGGGACCTAACCGGGGCAGACTACCGGGACCTAACCTAACATAACAGGACCGGGACAGACTACCGGGACCTAACCGGGGCAGACTACCGGGACCTAACCTAACATAACAGAACCGGGACAGACTACCGGGACCTAACCGGGGCAGACTACCGGGACCTAACCTAACATAACAGAACCGGGACAGACTACCGGGACCTAACCGGGGCAGACTACCGGGACCTAACCTAACATAACAGAACCGGGACAGACTACCGGGACCTAACCGGGGCAAACTACCGGGACCTAACCTAACATAACAGAACCGGGACAGACTACCGGGACCTAACCGGGGCAGACTACCGGGACCTAACCTAACATAACAGGACCGGGACAGACTACCGGGACCTAACCGGGGCAGACTACCGGGACCTAACCTAACATAACACGACCGGGACAGACTACCGGGACCTAACCGGGGCAGACTACCGGGACCTAACCTAACATAACAGGACCGGGACAGACTACCGGGACCTAACCGGGGCAGACTACCGGGACCTAACCTAACATAGCCTAACCGTGGTATACTACCGGGACCTAACCTAACCTAACCTAACCTAACCCAACCCAACCTAACCTAACCTAACCTAACCTAACCTAACCTAACCCTTAACCTAACCTAACCTAACCTAACCCAACCCAACCTAACCTAACCTAACCTAACCTAACCCTTAACCTAACCTAACCTAACCCAACCTAACCTAACCTAACCTAACCCTTAACCTAACCTAACCTAACCTAACTTAACCTAACCTAACCTAACCCTTAACCTAACCTAACCTATCCTAACCTAACCCCTAACCTGCTGCCCCGCTGCCCCGCCGCCCCGCCCCGCTGCTCCGCCTTACTGCCCTGCCCCACTGCCCCGCCGCCGCCCGGCTGTCACCCCGCTGCCCCGCCGCCCCGCTGCCCTGCCGCCAGGCTGCCCCACCACCCCGCTGCCCCGCCACCCTGCCCCACTGCCCCGCTGCCCCGACGCCCCGCTGCCCCGCTGTCCAGCCCCGCCGCCCCACTGCCCCGCCCCGCTGCCCCGACGCCCCGCTGCCCCGCCGCCCCGCCCCGCAACTGCCCCACTGCCCCGCCCCGCTGCCCCGCCGCCCCGCTGCCCTGCCCCGCTGCCCCGCATCCCGCTGCCCCGCCGCCCTGCTGCCCTGCCGCCCCGCTACCCCGCCTCGCAACTGCCCCGCATCCCCGCCCCGTCCCGCTGCCCCGCTGCCCCGCCCTGCTGCCCCGCTGCCCTGCCGCCCCGCTGCCACGCCGCCCCGCTGCCCCGCCCCGCAACTGCCCTGCCGCCCCGCTGCCCCTAACCTAACCTAACCTAACCTAACCCAACCTAACCTAACCTAACCTAACCTAACCTAACCTAACCTAACCCTTAACCTAACCTAACCCAACCTAACCTAACCTAACCTAACCTAACCTAACCCTTAACCTAACCTAACCTAACCTAACCTAACCTAACCCTTAACCTAACCTAACCCTTAACCTAACCTAACCAAACCTAACCTAACCTAACCTAACCTAACCTAACCCCTAACCTGCTGCCCCGCTGCCCCGCCGCCCCGCCCCGCTGCCCCGCCGCCCCGCCCCGCTGCCCCGCCCCACTGCCCTGCCCCACTGCCCCGCCGCCGCCCGGCTGTCACCCCGCTGCCCCGCCGCCCCGCTGCCCTGCCGCCCCGCTGCCCCGCCACCCCGCTGCCCCGCCACCCTGCCCCACTGCCCCGCTGCCCCGACGCCCCGCTGCCCCGCTGTCCAGCCCCGCCGCCCCACTGCCCCGCCCCGCTGCCCCGACGCCCCGCTGCCCCGCCGCCCCGCCCCGCAACTGCCCCACTGCCCCGCCCCGCTGCCCCGCCCCGCTGCCCCGCCGCCCCGCTGCCCCGCCCCGCTGCCCCGCATCCCGCTGCCCCGCCGCCCTGCTGCCCTGCCGCCCCGCTACCCCGCCTCGCAACTGCCCCGCATCCCCGCCCAGCCCCGCTGCCCCGCTGCCCCGCCCCGCTGCCCCGATGCCCTGTCGCCCCGCTGCCACGCCGCCACGCTGCCCCGCCCCGCAACTGCCCTGCCGCCCCGCTGCCCCTAACCTAACCTAACCTAACCTAACCTAACCTAACCCAACCTAACCTAACCTAACCTAACCTAACCTAACCCAACCTAACCTAACCTAACCTAACCTAACCTAACCTAACCCAACCTAACCTAACCTAACCCAACCTAACCTAACCCTTAACCTAACCTAACCTAACCTAACCTAACCTAACCCTTAACCTAACCTAACCCAACCTAACCTAACCTAACCTAACCTAACCCTTAACCTAACCTAACCTAACCTAACCAAACCCCTAACCTGCTGCCCCGCTGCCCCGCCGCCCCGCCCCGCTGCCCCGCCCCACTGCCCTGCCCCACTGCCCCGCCGCCGCCCGGCTGTCACCCCGCTGCCCCGCCGCCCCGCTGCCCTGCCGCCCCGCTGCCCCGCCACCCCGCTGCCCCGCCACCCTGCCCCACTGCCCCGCTGCCCCGACGCCCCGCTGCCCCGCTGTCCAGCCCCGCCGCCCCACTGCCCTGCCCCGCTGCCCCGACGCCCCGCTGCCCCGCCGCCCCGCCCCGCAACTGCCCCACTGCCCCGCCCCGCTGCCCCGCCCCGCTGCCCCGCTGCCCCGCCCCGCTGCCCCGCATCCCGCTGCCCCGCCGCCC
>JAWZYT010000337.1:0-22500 GCA_034508575.1 Petrolisthes manimaculis
ACTTTTCGTACAAAGAATATAATTACTGTGTGTGTGTGTGTGTGTGTATGTAGTGTGTGTGTGTGTGTATGTGTGTGTGTGTGTGTGTGTAAAATTGCATAAATACATAAGCGTGTATACACATGAAAAAATATGCATTTCTTATCTCTTCCATGTTCATATATTATTATACAGTATGATAATTAATATGTTCAGTAAATGCATATACATACGTCTGTGCAAATATGTTTCAGTGCATGCCTCTCTTTGTGTATAGCATGACCAGTGTGCATAAAGTGTGTGTGTGTGTGTGTGTGTGGAAAGAGAGTGGCGTGAGGGTAGACATTTACCTGGGCCTCCTCTAACCTTAATTAGTGGTATACCTGGTGGCTGATGACTTAGGTTGCTTTGCAGTCTGGTAGTCACAGCCATACACGTACTACTATATACAGTACCTCACCTACCTCCTTTACCTCACCCATACACTACACACCCATACACTATACCCACCCATATATTAACCTCCCATACAGTACCCACCCATACACTACCCACCCATACACTCCTCCTTACCTCCCCTACCCCAGCGATACACTATACCTTTCCTTTTATCTCCCCTATCCACCCATACATTACCCACCCATACACTATCCACCCATACATTACTCCTCCTTACCTCCCCTACCCTTTTTATTCCTCCCCACCAAGCTATATTTTATACCCTTCCTTACCTCTCCTCATTAGGGATATGAGGGAAATTGTAAACTAGGGAATATATATGTGGGCAATAAGTGTATATAATATTATAGCCTAAGTATAGTATAAGAATATATGAGAAATTTGAGTATGAGGCATGGCATTTTGAGGGATATGATGAGGTATGAATGGTAAATGGGGTATGAAGGTATGAATGGTAAATGGAGTATGAAGGTATGAGGTAGTGGAATGAAGGAAGGAAGGAAAGTCGTGTTGGTACCCATTTACATATCTCACCAAACCATTAGTAGGGGTCGCTGGGCCATTTACCAACACCATCATGCAAATATCAACACCATCAACAACATCATCAACATCATCATCATCATCGTCTCTCCGTGGGTGATGAGAGGGTGTGGCCGTCACTGTGAGAAAGGCGTGACCCGTGTGTGATGTTCAGTGAGTGAGTTGTGACATGTTTGTAACGTTTTAGTGAGTAGGGGGTGACAAGTGTGTAATGTTTTGGTTAGTAGAGGGTGACAAGAGTGCAAAATTTTAGTGAGGAGTGACAAGTGTGTAACGTTTTAGTTAGTTGTGTCATGTTTTCAAAGTAATATAATTAATAGTTGTTTTCAAAGTAATGCACAAATTTATTCAATTTAAATATCTCTTTGAAACAAAACTTCTCGACTTAAGTTAAATTCGAAACAACACAGTCTAGTCTTGTATAGGTGGAGGGTGTATGTGTTTGGGTGGGGTGGATGGGGCCTGAGGCGGGTGAGAGCAACAGGTGACCCCGCCCCCGCCCCGCCCCGCCCCGCCAACCCAGACCAATATGGCACAAGCCGGGTATTATGGGATTAACTGAATGGCCGCCCGTTGCTGCCTCGACCATTTTTCAGGGAATGCTTTTTGCTGGTGGCGGGAGTCTCAGGAAGCGACGGTTTGTGTGTGTGTGTGTGTGTATATGGGAGAGAGAAAGAGACAGAAAGACAGACAGACAGACAGAGACAGAGACAAAGAGAGAGAGACAGAAAGACAAAGAGAGATAAGGTAGTCGTATAGAGACAAAAGAGAGATGAGGGTGTTGTGTTCCAGAGTTGCCACATCTTGGGCAACTCTTTAAACTCCCTTAAGGATCCCCAGACCAAGAATCTCTCCCTCCCTCCCTCACAGCAGGCCACCACACCACCACAACACCTCCACCACACCACCATTCCACCTCCACCACACCACCACACCACCACAACACCTCGCCTAAGCAAATCTAGTAATATAAATGCAGATGAATGTATTTTTTGTTGGTCGGGTTGCATATATCTTTTAATTGTATCTTTTCATTGTATCTTTACTGTAGAAGTGTTGTTTTTTTAGTAACTATATTTCCCTAAAAACCTTGCATCATCTTTGTGGTGAGTAAACTCATGTAGCAGAAGTGGGAGGAGAAAAAGATGGGGATTGTGAATGACTCGTAGAATAGCTTTTTTGCAAGAGTAGGAGATGGAGGAAGAGGAAGAGGGGAGAAAAAAGGAGGAGGGGCACTGTGCATGGCTTGGAGGAGGAGGAGGAGGAGGAGGAGGAGGAGGAGGAGGAGGAGGAGGGGGAGAGTGAGAGTGAGGACGACGAAGTGAGGGAGGAGGAGGAAGAGGAGGAGAGAGAGAGAAGGGAACAGGGAAGGATAGGAGCTTAAGGGCTTCCCGTTTTATTGCTCCCTCGTCCTGGGACTTCCCTCGAGTGTCTCACTGTTGTGGCCATGCTGCTGTTGTGATTGTTGTTGTGACGTGGTGGTGTTGTGATTGTTGTTGTGATGTGGTAGTTACTATGACGCTGGTGTTGTGATTGCTGTTGTGACGTGGTGGTGTTGTTATTGTTGTTATGTACTGTGTCTACTGGTGGTGGTGTTGTGGTAGTTGTTTTTACTATAGTGGTGACTGGTGATGGTCAACTGTACTATGGCTACTGGTGATGGTATCTGGTGGTGGTAGTGGTAGTTGTGGTGATGTAGTTGTCATGTGGTGTGATGACTGAGTATGTGTATGTGATGTAAGTAAGTGGGTATGTGGTGTGAGTATGTAGGTATGTGGTGTGAGTATGTGTATGTGATGTGGGTATGTGGTGTGAGTATGTGTATGTGGTGTGAGTATGAGTATGTGGTGTGAGTATGTGGTGTGAGTATGTGTATGTGGTGTGAGTATGAGTATGTGGTGTGAGTATGTGGTGACTGAGTATGTGGTGACTGAGTATGTCGTGTATGTGGTGAGGGATATCCAACTCTCTTGATGTAATGATTCAATCGTATTGTGGTATCGATGGATGACTTGTTTTGGGTTTGGTGTGGTGACTAATTTTGGTCAGGTTGTTGTTACTGAACATGATGGAGTGTGTGTGTGTGTGTGTGTGTGTGTTCTATAGCGTCTGTGGTGGTGGTAGTATTAGTAGTAGTAGTATTTGTAGTAGTAATAATAGTAGTAGTAGCAGTAGTAGTGTGTGTGTGTCTGTGTGTGTATGTGTGATGGTAGTAGTAGTAGTAGTAGTGTGTGTGTGTGTGTATGTAATGGTATTATTATTATTAGTAATAGTAGTAGTAGTAGTAGTGTGTGTTTGTGTGTGTGTGTGTGTGTATGTGTGTGATGGTAGTAGTAGTAGGAGGAGGAGGAGGAGGGTGTGTGTGATGGTGGTAGTAGTAGTGGCGCCAGTTAAGGCCACCATCAATCGACCTCCCACGCCCACAACTCTTGGTGCTATAATAGTGGTGGTGGTGGTGGAGGTGGTGACGTAACAAGTGTAGGTGGGAGTGGTGGTGGTACTTTATATTGATGACGTCACATATGTAGCTGTGACTGGTCTATATCTCAAGTCACGTCACAACCACTGGAGCTCTGAATTGTCGTCGTCGTTGTCGTTGTCTGAATTCATGACGTCACAAAAAAAAAAGAGCCAGCAGATACTTTGTCCCCCCCCCCCTGCCCTACGTCAAGATATCAGTAAAGGGTTAATTCATAGATATATTATTATGAAGTGTATGTTAATATAAGGTTAGGTAATATTTCCCGCTCTCAACCCTCTATATATACATTTTTATAACCTTATCTACTGTTCTTATCACTATCACATTCTCGTTTTTCCAGGGGGATGTATGTATGTATGTATGTATGTATGTATGAGTATGTCAAATCATCCCTCTTGTTTTGAACTTTATGTTAGGTGACGTCATACTCTTCGTCATAGTCTTATTGAACCTAAGATATTTTTAACTTGATCATTATATTAGTTAGGTCGTTTGGTGTTAGTCTGAGTACATGAGTTAAGTCGTGATGTGTGTGTGTGTTTACATTGGGTTCACAGTAATAGATTAAATTTTATACTGTACTTTTATTATTATGTCAGTTGTATATTCATCCTTCCAACAGAAAAATAAGTAAAAAAAAATTCCTTTCCTTTTGTTATTTTCTCCATATCCCTCCTCCTCCTCCTCCTTCTCCACTGCTCTTTATTATCCCTCTTCCTTATTACCTTATCCCTCCTCCATCTTTATTATCCCTCTTCCACCTCCTCCTTATTACCTTATCCCTCCTCCTCCTCCTCCTTCTCCTGCTCCATCTTTATTATCCCTCTTCCACCTCCTCCTTAACTTCTCCTCTGCTTTGTGTTTACTGGCGTCCTTCCCCTTTACCACAACCTTCCCTCCTTTATGCTGTAATTTCCCTCTGAATAAATATCGTTTCCCTCCTTCCCACCCGGCATTATGGTCCTCTCTCTCTCTCTCTCTCTCTCCTCTCTCGCTCTCTCTCTCTCTCTCTCTCTCTCTCTCTCTCTCTCTCTCTCTCTCTCTCTCTCTCTCTCTCTCTCTCTCTCTCTCTCTCCATCCAAGTATGTCTCTCTCAGTCTCTCTATAATAATAGTAGTAATGGTGGTGATAAAAAAGTAGTAGTACTAGTAATAATAGAAGTAATAGTAGTAGTAGTAGTAGTGGTGGTGGTGATAGTAATAGTAGTAGTAGTAGTAGTAGTAGTAGTAGTAGTAATAGTAGTAGTAATAATAATAATAATAATAATAATAATGATAATAATAATAGAAGTACGGTAGTAGTAATAATATTTGTAGATGTAAGAATTCTAGTAGTAATAGTAGTGATAATAGAAGTAGTAGTAGTAGTAGTTGAAGATAGTAGTAAAAACGAAAACTATCACCATAATCATCATCATCATTATTATTATCATCATAAAATAGTATGATGTGTGAGGAGTTGTGTTGCAAGAGGTGGTGATCATTACTATTTTTTTTATAGTCCATGTTGCACCTTGACTGATTATGGCAGTGATCGATTATGTTGGTCCTAATGCTTATGTGAGTATTGATTGTGGTCATGACAGTATGTGGAGTCGGTAGGGGTAGTGGTGGGGTAGTAGTAGTTGTGGTAGTTGTGAGAGTGGTGGTTATAGTAGTTGTAGTGGTGATTTTGGTGGTGGGGTGGTAGTTGTGGTAGTTGTGAGAGTGGTGGTTATAGTAGTTGTTGTGGTGATTGTGATTGTGGTGGTGGTGGTGGTGGTAGTGATGGGAAAGTAGTTGTGGTAGTCGTGAGATTGATGGTTAAAATAGTAGTTGTAGTAGTGGTGATTGTGGTAGTGGTAGTGGTAGTTTTGGTGGTGTGATAGTTGTTGTGATTGTTAGTGATGATGAAGGTGGTGGTGGTCGTGGTCGTGATGGTGGTAGTGAGGTAGTAGAGGTAGAGGTGGTGATGGTGGTGTAAAGATAGTAGTAATAGTGGTGGTGGTGATTGTAGTGGTGGTAACTTTAGTGATGATAGTAATGGTGATAGTGGTAGTGGTCAAGGTAGTGGCAGCAATGTTTATTATGTAAGTTAAAACAGATATTAAACAAACAAACAGATTTTTCCCCTATTATCAGCAACTAAAATTATATCCCCTAATACCAGTTATCAACAAAGATTTAATTTAGCGAGACCATTGAAATTATTACTGAGCCAAGATGTCAAAAACTCACCTGTATCAAACCAAACAGAAAATATAAGATTCCTATTGCACTGTAGTAAGAAAATTGGAGGTTAACGAGTCCTTCAAACATTGCCACGAAACACCCACCACCTCTATGGAAGAAGATGCTTGTTTTGTTGCATGGTCAGGAGGAATCAGAAGCCTCCAATTGTCATACACGATCACAGGGTCCTTAAAATTACAGGGGAATATATCGCTAGCAGTCTTATCAAATAATACACGGTCATTCAGAAATAGTGTGTCAATTTGATGTCAATAATACCCTTGCCTCTTAAACTTCCAGACATCTTTATCTGCTTTATGAGGACAATAAATTACAGAGTTCATTTAATTCTGAAGGTATTGGACGAAATTTGTGGTGTCGCTAATTTTACACAACATGAGGAGTTTTATGTATGTCCTGTGGTCAATGTTTAATGAGTTTGATCTTTCTCTTTATGTAAGTTGCGATAGTTTATGTTTTGTGGTTCTAAGCACAGGACGATACAGAATGGAAAACAGTGAATTAGAGAGAGAGAGAGAGAGAGAGAGAGAGAGAGAGAGAGAGAGAGAGAGAGAGAGAGAGTATTATCATCTAGGTAGGTACTGATAGATAAATGTAGAAGCAGACAATCTTGCCTTTTCTGTCTGTAGATATTGGACAAACTCTCTCTCTCTCTCTCTCTCTCTCATGTATAATTTTCCTCCTCTCCCTAGTATTCATATATTCTCTTTGTCACTCTGCCACTCCTTTCTATGACTGCCTCCCCCCCCCCGAGACCTCTTCTCCCCTCTTCCCCTCTTCCCTCTCTTCCCCCTCCCCACACAACACACACACACACACACACACACACAATACATCGGGTACAGGGGAACAGTCTTTATACATAACGGAGAGAGAGAGAGAGAGAGAGAGAGAGAGAGAGAGAGAGAGAGAGAGAGAGAGAGAGGAGAGAGAGAGAGAGAGAGAGAGTGAGTTAGGGTGTGTGTCCATCTGTGAGCAAAGGTAATTATGCATGTCCTGACAAATGTAATTAGGGAATGAGCATTGTCTGTGTTGGCTACTTGTGTGTGTGTGTGTGTGAGAACTGGGTAATCTTGTGTGTGTGTGTGTAGTTGTGTGTGTGTGTGTGTGTGTGTGTGTGTGTGTGTGTGTGTGTGTGTGTGTGTGTGTGTGTGTGTGTGTGTGTGTGTGTGTAGTTATGAATAAATATAATATTATAGATATTATTACCATTGCAGTTCACAAAATTATTCTGTGGCGAATTTATGACTATTGGACTATTGTTTACATCTCTACACACACACACACACACACACACACACACACACACACATGATGATATGTTTTCTATGACACTGAGCTGATAGATAGTATGAGTAGGATAGTAGTAGTTTTGTTGTTATGTCTGATTCAATAGGTTATTCAGAACTCAATGCATAGACAATAGTGGATTACCTGATTTCATAACGAGTAATAATTGTATCATTACATTTTTATGAGGCTTGTGTTGAGAGTTAGGCCGTAATGAGTTTCTCTCTCTCTTTCTTTCTCTCTCTCTCTCTCTCTCTCTCTCTCTCTCTCTCTCTCTCTCTCTCTCTCTCTCTCTCTCTCTCTCTCTCTCTCTCTCTCTCTCTCTATCTATCTATCTATCTATCTATCTATCTATCTCTCTCTCTCTCTCTCTCTCTCTCTCTCTCTCTCTCTCTCTCACACACACACACACGTGCGCCTGATCTGTCTATCCATGTACCAGTAAATAACTTTTATCTCTCTTTCTGACCCTTTCCCTCTCTCATTTTACCTCTTCCTCTCCCTCCCCCTTCCTCTCCCTCCCCCTTCCTCCCCCTTCTTCCCCTCCCCCTCCCCCCTTTCTCTTCTCAGCTATCTCTCTCCATTTCCCTCTCCCCCTCCCTCTACCTCTAGCTCGACATCTCTCTCCATTTCCCTCATGTCCTCTCTAATTCTCTCTCTTCCTATCTCCCTTCCTAAACTACTCCCAGCCATCTTTCTCTATTTCCCACACATCCTCTCCCTTCCTCTCCCTCACCCAACCATTTCTCTCCATTTCCCTCTTCCCATCTCTCTCTCTCTCTCTCTCTCTCTCTCTCTCTCTCTCTCTCTCTCTCTCTCTCTCTCTCTCTCTCTCTCTCTCTCTCTCTCTCTCTCTCTCTCTCTCTCTCTCTCTCTCTCTCTCTCTCTCTCTCTCTCTCTCTCTCTTTTCCTCTCTTTCAGTCTCTCCCTCCTCGTGACACCTGCATGCAACATCTGTCCTGAGGCTACAGCTATTCCAGTCACCGCTCAATACAGTCAGCATCCCAAGGTTCATACAAGCACACATCCACCTTCCTACCCAGTCAGTGTAGCTTCACACAAATATTATATCCTCACCTTTGAAACAACAACTACACCAACAAAAACAACAACAACACAACAACAACAGTAATAACAAGCACTCCTAGCCAGTCAGTAGCTTCACACAAATATTATATCCTCAACTTTGAAACAACAACAACAACATAACCGTAACAACAACAACAACAACAATAACAACAAGCACTCCTAGCCTGTAGCAAATATCCAATATCTATCCCCTTGCAACAACAACAGCAACAACAATAGCAATGACAACACAAACAGTAACAACAACTACAACATATACAGTTACAACAAACTACAAAAGTATTAACACCAAAAGTAACAGCAGCAGCAGCAATGACAGCAATGATAACACAGACATAAACAACAACAACAAAAACAACAACTACTAAAACAACAACAACAACAACAACATTACTCTGAGGCCACTATGGTCACTTTAAGCAAAACTCTGTGATAAATATAGGCCATGGATCATTCTCAAATAGTTTCCCAATTGTAAACACGAGCTCCTCTCCTGAATCCCATGTCTGTTGTTTGTGTCAGCACCTATTTTGAGTATCCTGTGATCATGTATGGAATTGGAGCCTTCTGATCCCTCCTGATTATGCCACGAAACAAGCTCCTTCCATATAGGTGGTGTATCGTGGTTATATTTGAAGGACTCGTTTACCTCCAATTTTTCTGACTGCATCACTATACAGTATACATACACGAAACAGGAATACTACCAACACTACGATGTATTGTTTCCATTTGAATTGTCACTGGTTCTGAAAGACAACAGACACAAAGCTATATATGCACAGAACAGAAGCGACAATATATATTATTTTCTCTCGCTCGCCGTGTCACAGTTTTTATAGAGATTGCAACACAAAGGCAAGGGTGAAGGATGAGTAGGGGTAAAAAAAAATGAGAGAGAGAAAAAATATATCCACACAGCAACGATACAAAGATTTGTTCCTGCTCGGTTTTCTGCCGATGGTGGTGAAAGATTTATAAAGTTGTTCGTGTGGGGGAAGATATGACTTATAGTGTGTGTGTGTGTGTTGGAAGGGGGTGGGTGGGGTATGAGTGATAGTGTGTGTGTGTGTGTGTGTTGGAGGGGGGGACATGATAGAGTGATTGTATGGGGCGGGAGGGGGGCATGAGTGATAGTTTGTGTGTGTGTATGTAAAGGTGAGGAAAAACCCATAACGGTAGACGAAAATAGTCAAAGAGAGAATAACTGTTCACCATTGAAGAGGGCGATAATCGTCGTCGAAACTGTATGGTGATATATCTATTCGTCTGCCATCGTGGTTTATTTTCACCTTGTCGATGTTCACGCTAGAATAAACTCTCCTCTAGTGTGTGTGTGTGTGTGTGTGTGTGTGACACTGAAATTCGTCGTTGGTTATAAGATAGAAAGCTAAATTTACACCATCAAAGTGTGACATAAACCACAAGGGTATTTAGCTGAAGGTGAGGTGCCTTGAGAACTACACACACACACACACACACACACACACACACACACACACACACACCACACACACACACACACACACACACACACACACACACACACACACACACACACACACACACACACATATTTCGTTCCTCCTACAGTGGGTGGAAGCTTAGTGAGGTGGGTGAGGTAGGGTGTTGCACAGACAGACAATGAGAGAGTGAGCCTTGTTGTGTGTGTGTGTGTGTGTGTGTGGTATGTGTGTGTGTGGTGTGTGTGTGTGTGAGTGTGTAGTGAGTATGGTGTGGGGAGTGAAAGTTTGTCTGCGTGGTGTGTATTTCTGATCTTTAACACCTTCAAAAAATAAAAATAAGAAATAAAAATAGATTCATATCCACAACTGATAACAATCCTGATTCCTAACCATGATTGGCCAAACCTTTCCAACCAGGGATTAGGAGTCACGCATACACCACCCAATCACAACCAAGGTAATAATATCAACAGGAGAAATTTATACTGACGACCAAAAAAATCACATACCACAGTAGGTTTATTAATTATTATTATTTTTATTATTTTGATTTTGATTTTATTATTATTATTATTATTTTGATTTTGATTTTATTATTATTATTATTATTATTATTATTATTATTATTATTATTATCATAGAAGATTAAAAGATCGGAAATAATAACATAATTGAAAAGGAGGAAAGAAAGTGATGGAGTGAATTTATGACTGTGACTGTTGACTGGTTGACGCGGCGCAGAAGTGATGCAGGTGAGACTGAGAGACTATTGAAGGTGAGGGGTTCAAAGGTGTGTGTGTGTGTGTGTGTGTGTGTGTGAAATTGTGTTTGCATTTTAGTGTGTGTGTGTGTGTGTGCGTGTGTGTGTTACGGGTGGGAAAAGGGGGGTGTTCTAGGATGATTCGTGGTAGTCGTTGGTGTGTGTGTGTGTGTGTTAGTGTGTGTGTGTGTGTGTGTGTGTGTGTGTGTGTGTGTTAGTACATATACATAATTATACACAGTAACATATATAATAATAAGGAGGTATTAACAGAACATCTTCCACAGAGACGCATGTTAATTAAACTCGTGACGAATCAGCCTACAGTCCACTTTACTCTTCCCAACACTCTTCTATTTTTATATATTGACCCTTAGATTCCATACACCCCTCTTACCTAATATAGAAGAAACCATGACTTTGTTCCTCATGGCTATATTACTCAAAGGTTCTCAGTCAAAACATGCTAATTACACGAGCAGTTTATCTTTCCACGTTTCTATCTACAGTACATAAATTATATACACATTCTACCCCAAGGCAAGGTTGGTTATATATGTATACTAACTTATACAATACATACACATGAACACACTCAAGCATTTCTCACTCCTGTACAGTACACACACTCTTACAACTCTTACATTCCACTCATA
Organism: Petrolisthes manimaculis; assembly: GCA_034508575.1. Lineage (NCBI taxonomy): Eukaryota > Metazoa > Arthropoda > Malacostraca > Decapoda > Porcellanidae > Petrolisthes > Petrolisthes manimaculis. Next base: position 10,956 of record JAWZYT010000337.1, read on the forward strand.
ATTACATCTGTATCGTACTGTACACGCGAGCACATTCCATGCAAACAACACATTCACACACACACCTCACTTACATACACCCTGCAAACACTTAAACAACACAGACACACACACACATTACGTACATACACCCTGCAAACATTTAAACAACACAAACACACACACACCTCACTTACATACACCCTGCAAACACTTAAACAACACAGACACACACACACATTACGTACATACACCCTGCAAACATTTAAACAACACAAACACACACACACCTCACTTACATACACCCTGCAAACACTTAAACAACACAGACACACACACACATTACGTACATACACCCTGCAAACATTTAAACAACACAAACACACACACACCTCACTTACATACACCCTGCAAACACTTAAACAACACAGACACACACACACATTACGTACATACACCCTGCAAACATTTAAACAACACAAACACACACACACATTACGTACATACACCCTGCAAACACTTATACATAACACAGAAAATTATAGATAGAGTTAATATACAAATGTGTGCATGAAGTGAATATATTTATGGGACCCTGTGATCGTGTAGTCTATGAGATCTGGAGACTTTTGATTCCTCCTGACTGTGCCACGAAACAAGACCTTTAATGTAAAGTATGTAGGTGGTGTTTCGTGGCAATCTTTGAAGGACTCTCTAACCTCCAATATATATATTTTTTTTTACTACATCACGTGTGTCCTTAATATTCGAGGCATAACATGTGAGACTGGAATTTACATCAAAGAGTTAGTGTCTATAATGTAAGTTATATTTAAATACACGAGGCACCACATTCTGTAATATTATAGTTGATCATAGTGAAGGCATCAGAGGCACCGTGTATATATGATGTGTCTAGGATTAATGATATGATATTATCTTTGTGGTTTGGATGGCAATATTTATCTCTCCTTCTCTCCTCCTCACTCACAGAATCCTCCCATCATCAGAAAACCCAGTTCGTCACTCACTCACTCACTTTCTCTCTCTCCCTCCCTTCCTTCCTTCCCTCTGCACCCACTTACTCACTTTCACTCCCTCTCTTTCTCTCCCTCACTTCCTCTCCACCTTTTCCCTTTACACTCACTCACATTCTCTCCCTTTCTCCCTTCCTTCCATCTACACCCACTCACTCACCTTCTCCCTCACTCCCTCCCTCACTTCCTCTGCCCCCTTTCCCTCTACACTCACTCACATTCTCTCTCCCTTTCTCCCTTCCTTCCATCTACACCCACTCACTCACCTTCTCCCTCACTCCCTCCCTCACTTCCTCTCCCCTCTTTCCCTCTACACTCAATCACATTCCCTCCCTCCCTTCCTTCCCTCATCACTCCCTCCTTCTCATTTACATCTCTTGTCAGTCAGTCGTCAAGGCGCCACCAAGACCACCAACCACTACAGTCACTCACGCTCAATAAACAAACCCTCTTTCTCCCTCCCTCACATTTGTATTCCTTTCGTTACTCAATGGACAAACCCTTAACCCTCTCTCTCTCTCTCTCTCTCTCTCTCTCTCTCTCTCTCTCTCTCTCTCTCTCTCTCTCTCTCTCTCTCTCTCTCTCTCTCTCTCTCTCTCTCAAACTCTAAGTAAGATATGTAGTGCGATAATATGTACAGCCACGTCCAAAATAAGCAGTACACGTTTCAGTATAAACAAATACGGTGTCAGACTTCAACTCTTAAACAACACAAAGAAATGTGTTTGTTATGCAAGTGAGAGTTTATCAAGCAAATATTTGTCGCGAATTATGAAGGAGAGTATGTATGTCTGTCTGTATGTATGTATGTATGTATGTATAGTAGAGTTATATCAGGGGCATGTCAAGTTGCGTGTGTATGTATGTGATATGTATGTATTTTTTATTTATTGTGTAGGTTTTTATAGTGTCACGTATTTTTTTTATTTTTTTTATTTAGTTTTTCGGGGATAGAAGAATAAGAATTGACCTATTGCTTATTTCGTGATAATAATTATGTATGTGTGTCTTGTCTGTATGTAGGCAGGTGTATATTTAAATTTTTACTTAACGTATGACAAACCTATTCTAATATTATGTTAAGTGGGATTCTTTTGAAAATTATGCAAAGTTATTACAGTATGAGTTAATACTGGATTGGTTTACAATATATATACTTATTCAAAATATGTACACTATTTTTGTATTATAATTTAACACAAATTGTTTTTTTTCAGCACTCTTTCCCAGTTATTAATCTATATCAGTTAATCTTTTGATAGCAATTGTTTCCAAGACTCAATATCCTTCATCCTTCATGTAGTAATAATAAATATGTGGAGAATTTGCATATACAACTCCCCTCTCCTGTTACATGTACCATACTTTTACTTAAGGGATAATCTCCAGTGGTCGGATTGGTGGGCTACAGTTTCCTCCAAACATCACCAGGAAACAACAAACTACTTACTTCACCATTCGAGTATATAGGGGATATATTTTGTTGTTGTAATAATGGTTTCCAGGAATAAGTAGCCCTTTTATATACTGTAATAATTAGCTTGTGTTGTCATCATGATTTAAGATTATATATTCTGGTGGATCAACAATGTCAACAACAACAACATTAATAATAATCACAACCACCACCACCACTACAATACAACAACAACAAAAAATACCACCACCACCACCACCACAACAACAACAACAATCACAACAAAAAACAATACAACAACAACAATAACAATACAACATCAACCACCACCACCACCACTACCACAACAACAACAACAAACATAACCACAATATTTAACCAACTTGTGCCACCACCACCACCAACAACAACAACAACTACTCTATGACAAGGACGAGAGCAACAGGAAGGGTCAAAATCGGTGCCTGTTATAATCGGCTTAGTCCCTGTTCTGACGGTGATCTGTGTGCATAAATGTAATTGGTCGAAGCTCCCCTGCATCTATGTATGTATGTATGTATGTATGTTCGTTTTCACATGCTCACCACCACCTCTCCTTCCCACCTCCTCCCTCCTCCCACCTCCTCTCTCCCTCCTCCACTTTGCTTATTGCTAAAATGTACTCGTATCGCTTTCGACACCTGATTACTGTTCGCTTTCACCTGTCCTCACTTCATTCGCTTAACTCGCTTTCAACACTTGATTTATAATTATTCGATATTCATTTACGACAGTTTTTATTTGTATGTTTTCTCTTCTTGAGCTGAAATGATCGTGGGTTCTGGCATATATTAGCAGCATAGGCGAATACAAATAGTAATGGCATTTAATGAAAAAGACATACAGAAAATCCAAAATATTCCCTTTTCCCCTTCAGAAAGAGAAATTATATAGTTACCAAGTGCCAAGCCGAATACATACAATTGGTTGTGTATTGTACTGTACTGACCACACATAGGGACGGACTGGTGGTGGTCGTATATGGATGTTCCGGTCATGTTCGGTCACAAAAACACGATTGACGTACAGATTTGTGGATTATTTTAGAGGCAGAAGCGGTGGTGGAGATCCATTCTAGTTTTATATATATAGTCTTTTTAGCTCAGCTTTTGATTGAAAATGATAGACTTGTGAAAATGTTGGTATCGTGTGTGTTTGTGGTACAGGATCTATATGTAAGGACCCTGTGATCGTGTGTTAAACTTGGAGGCTTCTGATTCCTCCTGACCATGCCACGAAACAGGCTCCTTCCTTAAAGGTGGTGAATCGTGGCAATATATTTGAAGGACTCGTTTCTCTCCAATTTTCTGTTTACATCTCAGGGTCCTTGAAGGGGTTAGTACAGTGTTGGTAAATCTGGATGAGCAACTGATTCCTCCAAACTATTACAAGCAACAAGCCACCAATATGTGTGTTAACCTGCATAGTCCTGTTTCCTGCATGGCATATATTACTTTGGAGGAATCAAGGCGTTCTAAATGTACCAAAGAGTGTATTTATTACCCTCCAAACTCTAATATATCGTTATCCTACACTTCATCTCTTCTTCTCATACGTTTTGTTTCTCCACATGTTTCGTTTCTCTTATTAATTTATTCTCCTGTTATTCTGTTTATAATTAAGTCATTACTGTATTATGATGCGAGTAGAGGTGAAGAAAATGTGTTTGAGAAATGAAGGACACTGTGGTCTTGTAATACATTGTACTTTACTGTATTGTATTTCACTGTATTGAATTCTTTTGTATTTATTAAGTGTAGTGTAATGTAGCGTATTGTATAGTACAGATACAATGTCGGTTAGGTACTGTATTTCACTGTATTGAATTCTTTTGTATTTATTAAGTGTAGTGTATTGTAGTTTACTGTTGTGTACTGTATAGTTTACCAGATACAATTTCGGTAAGTTTACTTTGAGCATGTCTAAAAATAATTATCCGAGTGTAATTTAGAAAGCAAAATTGCCGACTTACTCGTGGCATTCTCCGTATGATTACAGTAAGATTAATGGTTGGATCATGATAACTGGTGACTAGAGTGTTTTATTTCACCCAAGTATATCAACTTATGTTAACTTCTGTTTTGGTGAAAATATGTCCAGCGTCATTATGATTGGTTTGACTGTTAAGAAGAAGGTAGAAACTGTCCCCCAACATTTTTAACACACTGAAATGAAAACTCACTATCTAACAATATATAGATTTTAATAGCTTTTCAACTTAATACTTTTCTCTTTACCCTCGTCGTCATTAATTTGCCCAACAAAACCTAAATGGAATAAATACTGATCAAGAAGTCCAGTCCAACCAAACCTAAATAGAATAGTAATACTAATAGCAAAAGTCCCCATGTTAGTCAGGACAGTATAGTAATCGTTTATGTACCCCCACCAACTGACCCATCCACACACACATACAGTACCTAACTCGTGAGGAAGAGGTTGGTTTGGTTGTAGTGTATTCCCTTCATCCACAAAGTCACTCCCTCGTCTCTATATAGGTCAAGGTAGATGGGTACAGGATAGGTACAACTCGCCCTCTGTAACTTCATCAGGATAAACAGTGTAGAATGCATATATAATGTTCTCTTGTTATGTATGCTGTAACCCTTTCTCCATGTGTGTGTGTGTGTGTGTGTGTGTGTGTGTGTGTGTGTGTGTGTGTGTGTGTGTGTGTCCATCGTGTACACTCACTGGGGCAATATTTATTACAACAGAAAGAGAGACAGGGTCATAAAATGGGGTTAGCTTCCAGCCCTCACACACAGCTTTTCCTCAAAACACACACACACACACACACACACACACACACACACACACACACACACACACACACACACACACACACACACACACACACACACACACACACACACACATGTAGAAGCACTCACACATGCATACGCTCCCACAATCTCACAGGCTTACAACCGCACGCAATCATTGTGTGTGTGCGTGTGTGTGTTTGTAAGATGGCGTGCATGTGTCCGTGTGCGTGTGAGGGGTGTGTGTGTTTAGCCGCTACGCTATACCTCCTCCCTCTGTAGCAACACACACACACACTCACACACACACACACACACACACACACACACACACACACACACACACACACACACACACACACACACACACACACACACACACACACATACACATTTATCAATACAGATTTTCGTGTCCCTCAAGAAAAAAGCATTGTTGCATATTATAGTTTTAAAGTCTGTGATCTAGTGGGAAAATTAAAGGCTACTGATTTCACCAAACTGAGCCAAAACAAACAATAATATCCATTCCAAAAACATATACTTCCTGCTTTGAAGGTATCAGTAAAATCTCATAATACCGAATAATTATACCATTGGAGGCTTATTGATTCCTCCAAAACATGTGAGAAAACGTATACCCCAATATATATATACTAGAGTGAGTTTGTTTTCTGGTAAATTTTGGAGGCAGCAGTAGTCTTTCAATTCGTCCATAACAACGGATTACTCTCTTAAGGGGGTGCGGGAGTAGGGGGACAGGCTTGGGGGGGATTTAAGGGGGTGCGGGAGTAGGGGACAGGCTTGGGGGGGTGCGGGAGTAGGGGACAGGCTTGAGGGGGGTTAGGGTTTTGTGGAAATAGGGGATAGGCTTACTACCCCCCTCCCCAAGGCTGTCCCCCTATTCCCGCATCCCCCAACCCCCCCCCAAGCCTGTCCCCTACTCCCGCACCCCCTTAAAGGCTTGTGTGTGTGTGTTTCTCTGGGACAACAAGGCACCAGCTGGGAAAAGGCCAGTACAGTCCACACCAAAACATTGTATTAACATTTCAGTCTCCAATTTCGTTCCTGATTTTGGCGTGATTCATTTTCCATTTACAGACCATGATTGGAAGGGAAAGAACAAGAAGAAGGAGGAGGAGGAGAAGGACAAGGAGGAAGAGGAAGAGGAAGAGGAGGATAAGGAGGAGGAGGAGGAGGAGGATAGGGAGGAGTAAAATGAGGAGCGGTAAAGGATAGGAGAGAGGGTTAATTTACAGAAGATAGAATAGTTACTCAGTTTAATTTGTATTATAGTCGTCGAATTGGTGTGCTGATTCTCACAAATTATACTTAACACATTCTGATATACAAAATCCTATGTTTATACTGTACTATCCAGACAGTGACACCAAAATAATGCTATAATTTGTACCATTATATCCCATCGGTATCACTAATTTTTTTTCTCGTTTTTGTGCATTTCTAGTTATCCAATGTCACCAAATTATTGCCCTTGTCTGTACTGTCCTGTCTTTTCTTATCAATGTTAACAAAACGATAATGCTCTTGCCTTTATCGTCACATCTTATTAGTATCACCAAAGTTTTTTTTATCTTATTTGTGTTTTCTGATGATAACAATGTCACCAAACTTTTGATCATATAATTATACCATTTAATGCTATCAGTATTACCAATTTTTTTTATCTTAAATATGTATCGTTTTATTCTATCAGTGTTACCAAGCTTTTGATCTTATAAATATACTTTTCATTCTATCAGTATCACCAAATTTATGCTTCTCGTCTTATATAATTTATGTGGTAAACTGTTGCTTTCGTCTGTCATGTTCTAGTGAAGCTAAAGACACACGACCCCTCTTCCTGCTCGTGTCTGTCCAGTTCAGTTGTAGTGAAGCTGAGACACAGGAACCTCTTCTTGCTCGTGTCTGTATAGTCTGGCCATGAGAGGTCCAGCAGAGAAAAGAATGAGGCCGTAAAATCTCCTCCATTTCTTTGTCCTCGAGGCGTGGCCACTTCAACGTGTCAGTTTCTCTATTGGATTGGATTCTCTGTTGGGATGTTGTGTTGTGTTGTGTTGTGTCGTGTTGTATTTGTGTTACATTGTATTATTTTGTATTTGTATTGTGTTGTATTGGATTCTCTGGTGAGGTGTTATGTTGTGTTGTAGTTGTTTTATTTGTATTGAACTCTTATGTATTATTTTTATTTTGTATTGTCTTCTTGTCTTGTCTTGTACTGTGTTGTAATTGGATTGTTTTTGTAGTGTATTGTTTTCGATTTGTGTTATATATTCGTCTATAGCCCGGGCCTATTTTGTCTTGCAGAAAAATGAAAGCAAAAGAAATGGTACAAATCACAATATGTTCCTCCCTATGGGTCTGAAAAATGTACAGTTCTTGATAGTGAAATGCGGATGAAGGCACCGTAGAGTTATTTGAAACGTGTGTGTATTTCTCTCTCTCTCTCTCTCTCGTCTGTCTCTCTTCCGTCTCTCTCTTCTCTCTCTCTCTCTCTCTCTCTCTCTATCTCTCTCCTCTCCTCTCTCTCTCTCTCTCATCTCGCTCTCTCTCTCCTCTCTCTCTCTCTCTCTCTCTCTCTCTCTCTCTCTCTCTCTCTCTCTCTCTCTCTCTCTCTCTCTCTCTCTCTCTCTCTCTGTCTCTCTCTTTCCTTTCTGTAGCTGCTGTCTAGTAATTGTTGTTATTGTTAATTTATTTGTTGTTCTGTTTTCAATCATTTACAGACATCTCCTTCGCGTTGCAAAGTCCATACATATATATGTTTTAAAAATATATCGAAAACAATTTATTTGCTTTTCCCAGAGTCCTACAGTAAGGGTGTGTGCTAAAAGTGTCGAAGGGGCAGGTACTAGTTTGTTTGTTTCGTTTGTTTTTGTTGTTGTTGTCATGAAAGCAGGCATTGTGTAGAGGACAGGTGTGTTGATGGCAGGTGTGGTGTTGTCATGAAACCAGGCATTGTATAGAGAACAGGTGTGTTATTGGCAGGTGTGGTAAAGACAGGTGTAGTGTTGTTGTAATGAAATCAGGCATTGTGTAAAGAACAGATGTGGTGAAGGCAGGTGTGGTACAGGTGTGGTGAAGGCAGGTGTGGTGAGAACAGGTGTGGTGGAAGGCAGGAGTGATGATAACAGGTGTGGTACAGGTGTAGTGAATTCAGGTGTGATGAAGGCAGGTGTGTGTGAGAGTAAATTGGCAGTCGAGGACAGGTATGTGCTCAGGTGTCGGCCACGGCTTTTAATTGTTTACACTTTTTAAACAACAATGGGTGTGTGTCCTCTTTGTCGCCATCCAGTGAGGCGTGAACACAGCTTTTTGGACAATAATTGGACCAGAAAAGCAAGGCCATTTTTAGCCACCTTCCGTGTTGTGTTGAGGTGATTGTGATGCTCTCAGCTTTGTCACGTTTCAGTTTCACCTCGAATGAATGGAAATGACCTGGATTTATAGATCAGAAACTCATAAATATTTCGGATAACATACAAACAGGCTCTTTCATGTTCTATTATTAATGCAATCCAATAATGTTTCCTTCTCTGTTTGATGATATGTATATTTTGGAAAACATTCTCATTCCGTTCTGTCAAATCACATACAGCTAATGTCTGTCAGTATAATTATATATATATTTTTTACTGTTGGATGTAGTATCACTTCCCACCGACAAGAAAAATAACTAAGTACGTATGCAGAAAATATATAAAAAGAAAATCATAAATCATTTCTCCGACAAGAAAAAACGTCCGGCATTATTCAGAAAATATACAAAAACTCGTCAAGAATTTAAATAGATATTACAGTGTTGGTAAATCAGGGGCATGCAACTAATTCCTCTAGCAGAGTCAGAGAAACAGACCACCACTATTCTTGCTAACCTGGTCCTGTTTCCTGCATAATTTGGAGGAATCAAGGCACTCTGATATACCAAAAATATACCTTCCTCTTAATGGAGAGTTTCTACGTGTATACCCTGGTGTGGTGAAGAGTTACTTGAAGATATTGAAGCATTGACTCATTCTACTCTTCTCTCTTTGAACAATCTGAAGAGCTCGAAGAAATCCTTGTGATGTGGTATGCATTGGGTTTGTTTTTCACTGGAATGGTGTGTGTGTGTGTGTGTTTGAGAGAGAGAGAGAGAGAGAGAGGGAGGGGGACTGTGTGTTTGAGAGAGACTGTATGTGATTGTCTGTGTGTGTGAGATAGAGTGAGACTGTATGTGTGTGTGTTTCAGATGATGTAGGAGTGTTACACATCACATGACACCCAAGGCCACAAGACAAATGTTTATTGTGTACCGTTTGCATTGTTGTTCATTTACTGTTTACTGTTTACACTCGTGTTTCTCTACTGTTTGTACCTTTGTTTCATTACTGTTGCTCTGTTGTATTTTTACTCTTTCTGACTTATTTTTTTACTGTTTATTGTTGAAGGCTTTACAGTTTACAGGTATAGTGTTGATGGTGATGACACTGATGTTTACAGCTTGTGTTTGGGTAATGATAGTGATGTTTACAGTGTGTGGTGATGGTGATGGTGATGATAATAGCTTATTGTGTGTGGTGGTGGTGGTGATGATAGTGATGTATACAGTGTGTTGTGATTGTGATGATAATAGTTTACTGAGTGTGGTGGTGGTGGTGGTGATGGTGATGATGATTATGGGGATGTTTACAGCGTGTGTTTGAGTGATGATAGTAATGTTTACAGTGTGTGGTGATGGTGATGATAGTGATGTTTACAGCGTATTGTGATGTTGGTGGTGATATGGAATAAATGATGAGTGGATGAATGAAGGTGGCAGTGTAGGTTGCTAAAGCTGATATGTTGGTGATGATAAATGATTACTATCTTTGGTGGTAGTAGTGGTGGTGGTGGTTTGTATGAATAGTATATATGTATGTATGTATGTATGAAGACACTAGACAGGTATGAAATTATGTATGTATGTATGTAATGTATGTAACTATGTATGTATGTTGTGTGGAGTGAATGTCTTAATATTTTATGATGGCTATGTGTTAATATGTATGTATGTATGTATGTATATATACTACTGTATGTATTATGGAATAATGTCTTGTTTTTATTATCGTGGCTGTGTGTTAATGTATAGTTTGTATACAGTATGCAAGTAGGTATGTATGAATGTATGTATGTATTATGGAATAAATGCGTTGTTTTTATTATCGTGGCTGTGTGTTAATGTATAGTATGTATACAGGTATGCAACTATGTATATATGTATTAAGAGGTGAATGTTGTGTGTTATCAGCAACATACTGACCGGATGTAGTATAAACCTGCCTTGTTCTGTCATCCAGGATACACACAACATTTGGCCACGGAGGCTGTTTTTGTTCGATTTCCTGCGGTTGGATTATCTGATATATATATGCCTGTGTGTATGTATGCTTGTTTGTTTGTTAGTATGTATGTATGTATATATATATATATCTGACCATATGTTTGTTAGTATGATATGTAGGTATGTCAATGTGTATGTTTGTATGTATTTATGTATTATGTGATATGTATGTATATGTGTACGATCTATATGTATGTATGTATATAAGGCCGTGCTACAATCCCTCTGCCTCTGCTTGGTGTTGGCATGTATACATGTGTATTTTTATAAGTTTATATAAGAATGTATATGTATGTGTTTGATACAGAATTTGCATGCATATGAACGGTGCATGCATGATATTGGCATGCGTGTGTGTGTTTGGGGGGGGCAGTTATGTGTGTGTGTCTGTCTGCGTATATTATGTGTGTAGGTGTATATGTATGTGTGTGTCTGTCTGCGTATGTGTGTATGTAGGTGTATATGTAAGTGTGTGTCTGCCTGCGTGTATGTGTGTGTGTAGGTGTATATGTAAGTGTATCCGTCTGTGTGTATGTGTGTGTGTGTGTGTGTGTGTATGTGTGTGTGTGTCTGTGTATGTGTGTGTAGGTGTGTGTGTGTCTGTGTATGTGTGTGTAGGTGTAGGTGTGTTATTTGTGTGTGTGTGTGTGTAATCTCGCCTCGTGATCGTAACATTAAAAACTGAAAGAGGCCACATTTTTGGCTTTACCAGGGCGCTGCAGTGCCTGGAAACGCCTCCACTCCATCACCATTTTTAATTCAGGAGCCAAGCATTCTCCTCCTCCTCCTCCTCCTCCTCCTCCTCCTCGTCCTCCTCCTCCTCCTCCTCCTCCTCCTCCTCCTCCTCCTCCTTCTCCTCCTCCTCCTCCTCCTCCTCCTCCTCCTCGTCCTCCTCCTCCTCCTCCTCCTCCTCCTCCTCCTCCTCCTC
>JAWZYT010000337.1:30000-32500 GCA_034508575.1 Petrolisthes manimaculis
CTCTCTCTCTCTCTCTCTCTCTCTCTCTCTCTCTCTCTCTCTCTCTCTCTCTCTCTCTCTCTCTCTCTCTCTCTCTCTCTCTCTCTCTCTCTCTCTCTCTCTCTCTCTCTCTCTCTCTGTGTGTGTGTGTGTGTTGGGGGGGGGGGGGGGTATGTATGTCACTGTCTGTCTCACTCACATATTTTTCCATAAACCTCTCATAAATAATTATTACAAAGGTGTCAAGATATTTAAGGCTTCATACAGATTCACCCAAACTGTACCAAAAATTCTCATATACTCTGATATGTGTGTATTTTTCTTCATAGTTTAGACTAGGGAACAAATTGGATACAATATATTTTTCATGCATTTATCGCACCTCCTAAAAATAACACTAGTAAATTGACATCCATTTTTTCACATTCCATCTCCATGACCCCCAGTCCAGAACCCGAAAATTTGGCTCATGTCTTCATACATGTCCAATGAAGACAGCACTACCTGGATGTATAGTCGTGGATGTAAGTATATTTTCCCTCTCTTCTTTCTCTTCTGTAAATCATACGTTGTCGAGTGTGCATGTAAGTTTTCTGGATTATTTTTACAGTGAAGTTCATTTGTGTATATGGGTATCTAATATAAGCATTTTCTTGTCATTTATTTACTTATTTTTTTACTTTTTATGTGTATATTTGTTTACACCTTCAAGATATAAAATAGTGTGTGAAATACAGCACTTGTTTTTGTCTTTACTAAAATGGTGAGTGGTGAAAGTGTGAGAGAGAGAGAAAGAGAGAAAGAATGGTAATGCATACGAGAGGTGAAGATAAAAGTGTTGAGAAATGATGAATTGTGTTGAGGAAGCATAGACGAGGGTGTGGGTGTATATTGAGGGGGTCAAATGAAGGTCCAATTGAAGGGTGCAGGTAGAGTTAACAGGTGAAAGGGGTGAAGTAAGTGGAGGGCAAGGTTGAAAAGGGGAGAGGTGCATGTATGTGTCTGTGCCTCTCTATTAGTATATGTAGGTGTGGATGGATTGCTGTGTGTGTGTGTGTGTGTGTGTGTGTGTATGTGTGTGTGTGTATAAGTATATGTAGGTGTGGATGGATTGCTGTGTGTGTGTGTGTGTATTTCTGTTTAATATTAAGAAGTAGATGAAGATGGATAGCTATTCGTGTGTGTGTGAGAAAAGATTTGTGTCTGTATGTATGTATGTGGACGTCTGCCTTCTGTATTAGTATATGCATGTGTGTGAATGTGGGTGGGTGGGTGGGTAGGTGGATGATATGTAAACACGAGTTGCTAGGTTGGCGGCCATAATTGCACGAGCCTCACTGTATGCCCTTGTTGACTCAGCACTGTTTACTCACCTCACTCCACCTCCCCTCCCTGTCAGCCTACCTACCTACCTACCTACCTGCCTACCTACCTGCCTACCTACCTACCTGCCTACCTACCAGCCTACCCACCTCACTCCACCTCCCCTCTCAGCCTACCTACCTACCAGCCTACCTACCTACCTACCAGCCTACCTACCTACCTACCTACCTACCTACCTACCTACCTACCTACCTACCTACCTGCCTACCTACCTACCTACCTACCTACCTACCTTCCTACCCTTCTTCATCATCCTATGCATTTTAATTAACTTTTTTTTTTTTGCACTCGAGGTTGGCATAATAATGTTTCAATAATGTTCAAATAATATGCATGCAGCGTGTGTGTGTGTGTGTGTGTGTGTGTGTGTGTGTGTGTGTGTGTTACTTGAAGTTGGAAGTAATGTTTTCAATCATTTCCATGCCGTGTGTTGTTCATTTACCACTCAAGGTGTTTGTTATGTGCCAAATCTTTCCAAACTGATGTGTTGTTTTAATTACAATTATCGTGTCATACTTTACATACTCATATATTAATTTACAAGTTCATATACGATTATAAACACTAATACACTTTTTATTACAGATACGTACCGCATTGTATCTTGTAAATATTTTTATGCTATCACTAATTTTCCAATGTACACAAAATAATACCATCTTTTTTTTTTCTATATCTCAATCAAATTTTACTCTTGGTACAGTTTTGGGGAACCAGTGTCCTCCAATTCGCTGGCAATATCACAGCATAACACTTTTTTTACACAGTCATGGTAGGAAAGCAGAGGAATGATGTTCTTTCATATTTTATTACATAGCATGTCAATGATTCAGTCCCCTCGTGTTTCTTTCTGTTTGCTCACACTCTGTTCAGATTTTTATATATTTTGTTGGATCGCTGGCTGAACTCATTGGGAACTGTTGTTGTTGTTGTTGTTGTTGTTGTTTTTTTCCGAATTATCATATGCACTTAACTATTATATTTTTCACTGGGGTTATAATTTTCCAACTACAGTATTCATTTTTTTTATTTGTGTTTATATATATGCATATGTTTATACCACTAACATGAATGACCCCTAGTCTGACCTCTGAAGCCACCCTCCATCCCCCTACGTCCTGTTGACCTGACCTCATCA
>JAWZYT010000337.1:37500-195000 GCA_034508575.1 Petrolisthes manimaculis
GCGAGTGAGGAACTGGTTGGTGGTGTGCGACTGAGGAGGGCAACTAGAAGACTCAGAGTATATGTGTGTGTGTGTGTGGTGTGGACGCGCGTGACAGACACACCTCGCTGCTGCCGCCACGTTGCCACCGGCCGACACACTCTTACACACACACATACACACACACACACTCACACACCTGCTTCTTCCCACCACCACCACCAACCACGACGGCGCACACCACCCCTCTGACGTCACGGGGCACCCTCCTCTCTCCCTCCCCCCACTCCACTCACCTGCCCTGCCACTTTCCTTCCCTCTCGTATGATCTGACTCCCTGTCCTGTCAATCTAATTCACCTGTCCTGCTGCTGCGACTCATTAGCTTACCTGTCCTTCTGCCACTCGATTCATTTACCTGTCCTGCCACGTGATTTACCTGCCTGAACTGCTGCTCTATTAACCACCAACTCTCTCTCACACACACACACACACATACACACACACACACTCTATAGCACCATCCCTTACACTTTTCATCCACACCACGTATAACTTAGATCAATAACTGGTATTACTTATGTACGACGCAGTTATTCATTCTCTTATTTAGATACAGAAACTTGTTGTTTTTTTGCTTCTTCCTGTTCCATTCAATTCAACACGTTGCCTTGAAGAGTGAAAATGGAGATAAATGTGGCTCTTTTGTGTGTGTGTGTGTGTGTGTGTGTGTGTGTGTGTGTGTGTGTGTGTGTGTGTGTAATATGGTGTAATTGTAATAATAATTGTATATGTATGTAAAAAAAAGCGTGACATATAAGAAGAAGAATATTATAGAATATGTCAGATGTTATCATGGTGTATCTAGGAAAGGTCACGGGATCGCTGGCTGGGGTCACTTGGTACGGTATTGTGATGGTGGTCAGGTCAGGTCAGGTCAGGTCAGGTCAGGCACCATCCAAGCAGTGTCATATCACAGTCAGTAATTCAAGGTGTAGGAAGGATAGAAAAACAGTGGAAAGAAATTAAATATGCATGTTTCCATTAAGGAAGGGAGAAAGACGCCACATAAAGGAAATATAGTAGTAATATTTGTAGTAGTATGTAGTAGTAGTAGTAGTAATAGTGGTAGTAGTAGAAGTAGTAGTAGTAGTAGTAGTAGTAGTAGTAGTAGTGGTAGTAGTAGTAGTAGTAGAAGTAGTAGTAGTAGTAGTAGTAGTAGTAGTAGTAGTAGCAGCAACATTTGTAGTAAGGAACTTAGGGTATGACTAAATAACATATTGCTGGAGTGTGTGTGAAGACAATGTTTTTAGTACAATCCAGACTAGACCAACCTCTACCTACCTCCAACCAACACTCTCCTACTCCACCTCTTCAACACGCACCTACACACATACACGCACATTCCTCACGCACACCACTACACACCTACAGTACAATTCTCACGCTCACCCAACACGCAAATGACAAGGGTCAATCTCACACCATCATCCAAGTTAACCCACAAGAAAATACCTCAACTCACATTTCTTTACACTGGTTATACTTTACTGTGATTCTTTAGAGTTTAGACAATAGAATGAGTATGATGTTTTATTAAGCTACTTACCTCTCTTTTTGTCGGAGATATCAAATTCACACACTCACACACACACACACACACACACACACACACACACACACACACACACACACACACACACACACAAACACACACACGTGAAAGATGAGTTGCCCCTCAGCTCAGATCCTTATAGGTCTGTAAGATGATATTTTGGGTCGGTGGTCATCGAGGGGGACACGTGGCCATCTGTATATAATTGTCATGGTTGTGTGTGTTGTTGTTGTTGTTGTTGTTGTTTTCAGATGAGGTGTTTTCTATTATTATATTATGCTTTCTATTATTACTTGGTGATTTTGAGATTTGGGTGATATTAAAAGAATGTGGTTGCTTATCGGGCTGAATTTTTTTTATATCGTGTGAATTAATGTCAGAGTCGAATGAGAAATGTATAAAACTGACCTAAATGTGGCTATTACTGTAAG
Organism: Petrolisthes manimaculis; assembly: GCA_034508575.1. Taxonomy (NCBI): domain Eukaryota; kingdom Metazoa; phylum Arthropoda; class Malacostraca; order Decapoda; family Porcellanidae; genus Petrolisthes; species Petrolisthes manimaculis. The sequence continues at coordinate 39,525 of JAWZYT010000337.1, forward strand.
GAAAAGTGGACTGGTCTTGACGAATGGTGAGGTTAGCACGCTTACCTCTTTGTTTTTGTATGTCACACACACACACACACACACACACACACATATCACACACACACACACAAACACACACACACATATACACATACACATACACATACACAAGTACACACACACGTCTATCGCTAACACACACTCACACTTAAGTATATCACACACACACACACACACACACACACACACACACACACACACACACACACACACACACACACACACACACACACACACACACACACACACACACACACACACACACACACACACACACACACACACACACACATCAATCACTAACACTCCTGAGCTGCTGATATGAGACTGACAACCTGATGGAAAACTATACTTCTGATGTCACGCAAACTGGATCACGAAGGATATGGACTGTGATTTTGAGACTATACTTACTACGAGTACTACAAGTTGCACCATTTAAAAAACACCATAGACAATGAAGAAGGTTTATATTTTGACTCAGTGTGGAGTTAGGTGTATCAACTTCAAATTAAGATATGTATGTTCTTTTCGTGTGTGGATTGTAAAACATGTGTGGTTAGTTTCTTTAATTTCACCTACCACATCCACCACACTCACATAAAAATATATATACCGTATCTTTTGCAAATTCCTGACGTACCGTGGATATAGGGTGTAGGTATCTGTGAGCAAGACGACTCTATATTTTACTGTTTTCTGTGTCCTGTAATCTTCTCTTTCTGTAATATTTTTTTCTGAATGGCAAATTGTTCTGCGACCCTTTCAAGTATACAACAATGTCAGAGCGAGAGCGAAGTTAAAACGCAGGCAGATATAAAAAGTGTCTATGCTAAAATTAATTATTGATACTGATATTAGACCCATAGACACAAAGTACAATACCATATATCAACAATAGAAATGCAATACAGTCACAGGAAAATTTCTTATCACTTCCAATGTGTGAAGATTAACCTTAAGATTCTCAATGCTGCGTCTGAACTGAATAACTTCATAATTATGAGGTAAAAAACATCCTTGAGTTCATATAAAAAAAATGATAGAAAGTTTGATAAGCTTTCATTCACGACAACATTATTATCAGTGAGACCAACAGGACTTTTGACTCAGACTGTTGTTAATCTGTACATAATCCTGCTGTAAAAAGCCAAATGCATTCTATGGTACATGAATGTATGTCATGTGTAAACAATAACTTTTTCCGTGATAGGGTGAAATTTTAATGCAACTACTGGTATACATATAGTTTGATTTGTTTGTTGGTATCGTCATGTATTCTACTCGGGGTGATTAGAATATGTATGTTTGTTTGTCTGTCTGTGTTTGTATGTGTTTCTGTCTGCTTCTATTTTTTTTTTTTTTTTTTTTTTTTTTTTTTTTTTTTGTGTGTGTGTGTGTGTATGTCTCTGTATGTATATGTTCATCTGTTTTTGTTTTGTATGTGTGTGTCTTTCTGTATCTCTCAATCTCTTCGTTATTCTGTCTGTGTGTGTCTGTCTCTCGGTCCCTCCATCTGTCAGTCTCAATCACACACTGTCAGCCTTAATTAATGACTCAGGATCAGTCGATAGTCACATTTATCAGAAACTATAAAAAAGAAAAATATTAACGTTAAGGGGGAAATATTGTGTTGGTAAATCTGGAGCAAATGAATCCTCCAAACTATTTCAAGCAACAACAAAAACACCATTCATTACTTTGGCACTTCTGGTCCTGTTTCCTAGCATATATACTTTGGAGGAATCAAGGCACTCCAATGTAACAAAAAAAAAAAAAAAAAAAAAAATTACCACCTTTAGGAAAATCATTATTCACTTCTTTAAAGGTCACGTATAGAATATGTATGTATGTATGTATGTATGTATGTAATGGGAGTATGGTGTGATAAGACGAAATGTATTACTACTATCTATCTACACGAACTTACAATAACCTTTAAGCCACGAAATATTCTCCATTGTATGTTCTTTTTCCTTTATAAGTATATCCTGATGAAAACGCACCAATTCTGTACTTAGTAATATGTTGTTAGATACACGTTTCGTGGGTAAAAAGCCTCCCCAAGCCTGTCCCCCTACTCCCGCACCCCCCAAAACCCCCCCGACTCTTTCAACATCTCCCTGCACCCCCCTAATCCCTCAAAACCCCACCGAACCCCTTCAAAACCCCCCCGACCCCCTCAAAACCCCCCTGCAACCACCTAAGCCCCTCCAAGCCTGTCCCCCTATTCCCGCACCCCCTTAATAAATGGGGTTATCTTGCTCTATGTCTTTGCTCCTGTTTCTGTGCCAATGTGTTTTCTTTGTGTTCTTTCTGTGGTATAGGACATGTACAGTACCCTAAATATATCCTGTATTCACTATAATAATAATAATAATAATAATAATAATAATAATAATAATAATAATAACAATGATAATGATAATGATAATAATAATAATAACAACAATAATGAAAGCTAGCCACTACCCACAGAAAAAGTTATCCTCCACCCAGTATAATAATAATAATAATAATAATAATAATAATAATAATAATAATAATAATAATAATAATAATAATAATAATATGAAAGCGGGGGCCGACATCCACCCACAGGGAAATATGTCCTGTAAAGATTTATCGAGTGGCTTGGTGACCTAATCCAGGGCGGCTGTGGGCACAACAGGGTCATCCATCAGGCACGGTGGTGGTGGTGGGTGTGAGGTGTAAACAAAGATGGATGGATGGAGTTGACTGCCTTTACTTCCAACTTTCCTATACACGACCCTTTACTTTTTTCTTGTCAACTTCCAATCATTGCTTTCTTTATTCATTCACCTATTCTTTCTTTCATGCCTTATACACACAAACACACACACTCACACTCATTCACTCACTCACTCACTCACTCACTCACTCACTCACTCACTCACTCTCACACACACACACACACACACACACACACACACACACACACACACACACACACACACACACACACACACACACACACACACACACACACACTCACTCACTCACCCCCCCACCCCCCCACCCCCTCTCTCTCTCTCCCTCTCTCTCTCTCTCTCTCTCTCTCTATCTATCTATCTATCTATCTATCTATCTATCTATCTATCTATCTCTCCCCTTCAATCATTAATCTGCTACGAGGTATTAAATTGAAGTGATCTCAGAGCTGTAAGAGTTTTAATTAAATATCATACTAAATACAACACCTTATAAATAAGTACTTAACAATATTTTAATTAACAAGTCCAGAGTAATATAGTTGATAACAAAAAAAATATATATATAGCAATCTCATTATCTAAATCTACATAACTTATTTAAATATTTATATAAAGTACAAAATAAAAAAAATATTGAAAATAAATAATATACTAAACAATGGGACGATAAACTGGAAGACTTATTGGAGCAAATGATTCCTTCATAATATTCCAGGCAACAGGATACCATTATTGTACTTCATCTGGGTCTGTTTCCTGGCATACCTTGGAGGAATCGAAGTGCTCCAATCTATTAAATGTGTACTATCCCCTTACATCTGGAAAGGTTAATATTACAACTAAAGTAAAGTTTACAAATAAGAAAACATGAAAAACAAAATCCAAATTTGAAAACATTAACAAAATCCAAATTACAAAACATGAATAACAAAAATCCAAATAACAGTTTAACAAGGCTATATCTACATAAAATAAAAAGGCATCGGATTTGATATAAAAAATACAGAACCTTATCTAATTCATCTATGAGGTTGAGCAGCAGTTAGGGAATACTGATACATACATACATACATACATACATACATACATACATTTAACATTGTTCATTCAGTAATTAAATATTAAACTAACTGTATACCTGATAAATAGAGTAATTTATGAAGTCCTTATATGATTATCTATTTTGTGTAATAAAGAGTTAAGAAGAACGGGACACACACACACACACACACACACACACACACACACACACACACACATCACAACTTGGCTAGCAACAAATGATTCCCAACAACACCAACAAATAATAATAATAATAATAATAATAATAATGATATCAAAATAAAAACAATCACCAGTTATTATGCAATTGCAACTACGGCATCACACAAACAAAACAATAGTGATTGATTATAGTAACCCCCCCAAAAAAAGTATTAAACAAAAGGGTACTAGATACAACAGTCGAGTACCTTACCTTACCTTACCTAGGATGAAAAGTATATCGTGCAGCATCTCAGAAGGTGAGATTGTTTATAAGGCACGTTTCTATGGCAACAAGAACATCATCATAATCATCATTAGGTTCACTGAATATGAGAAATAGTGTAATTTTATATGTATGACCGAAAGAATATTAAAATTAAAATGAGGGCTTGTTAGGTAAAAAATGTAAGAAAGTTTCCGATTCCTGCAAAGTGTGCCTCAATGTACAGACAGACTACTTCAATGTGCTCGATGGTGTTCTGTTTTGTGGCCATGTTTGGAGGAATCAGTAACCTACATTTCACCGGCAGTATCTCTTTCACAGTGAGGTCATCTGCATCGGTTGACAGGGTTGGGTTGGGTTGTGTAGGGTTGGTTTGGATTGGGTTGATTTGAGTTGGGGAAGATTACCGGCGCTCAGGTTCTAAGCCGGCGACCCAATCCGGTTGTGGGGCACGTAGCAGCATCACCACAGAGTCAGGTACCGGCAGCCGTTGTTGTCTGTTCTCCTCATCGTGTAGGAAGGACGGCAGGTGGTGTGGAGTGTGAGGAAGGTCTTCTGAGTACCCGTAGTTGTAAGGGGAGACATCACTTGGCTTCTCTGGGAACTTGATGCTGATCTGGTGTCCCGGGATGAGTATTGGAGCGAGGATGGGTTTGGAGGGTTTGTAGGGCTTGGACGTTGGGGGTTTGTGTGGTACATGAGCAGCTGGGGGAGTCTTTGGAGGCTTGTAGTGATGATCTGATGGGGGAGGGTCTGGTCTTTTGTATGATGTGGGATGGTGAGGAGGTGATGGCTTTGGTGGGCCGTATGTTGGATGAGGAGGGCCATAGGTCTCTGGTGGAGGGCCATACGAAGGCCTCGGGGGAGAGTATGGCTTGTAATGCTCGGGTTTGGGTTCCTGGACGTGTACGTGGGAGGTGGGTGGGTGCCCGTAAGATGTGTAAGAAGTTGACGTTCCCTTGGGTCGGTGCTGTGGTTGCTTGTGAGGAGCTGGGCGGTATGGGGTCGAGTGTGGTGATGAAGAAGGACGGTAGGAAGGTGGACGAGCAGCTGTAGGGCGGTGGTAGGCAGGACGTTTGGTTGTTGGGTGATATGAAGGGCTTGGAGCAGGGTTGTAAGTGGGTCTTTTCGTTGGATGGCTGTAGGAAGGACGCTTTGTTGGGGGTTTATAGGAAGGACTTGGTGGTGGTTTATAGGAAGGACGGTGTGAAGGTGGTGGTTGGGGTTTATATGATGAAGGAGGAGGTTGAGGTTTATATGATGGAGGAGGTGGTTGGGGTTTATATGAAGGAGGGGGTTGGGGTTTATAGGAAGGAGGAGGTGCTGGTTTATATGAAGAATGGGGAGGTTGAGGTTTATATGAAGAATGAGGAGGTTGGGGTTTATATGAAGAAGGAGGTGGACGCTGTATAGGCTTAAACGAAAGTGAAGGTGATGCTGGTTTGTATGAAGTAGAAGGAGGAGGTGGTTGGGGTTTATACGAGGGAGAAGGAGGTGATGCAGGCTTGTATGAGGAAGGAGGAGGACGTTGTACCGGCTTAAACGAAGGAGAGGGACGAGCTGGTTTATAAGAAGGAACAGGAGGGGAAGGAGCAGGTTTATACGAAGAAGGAGCTAGAGGAGGAGGAACTGGCTTGTATGAGGAAGGAGGAGGAGGAGGAGGAGGAGGAGGAGGAGGAGGAGGAGCTGGTTTGTACGAAGAAGAAGGTCGAGGTGGAGCAGGGCGGTGTGAAAATGATGGAGATACAGGCTTAAATGAAGACTGAGGAGAGGGTGATAATGCAGGGCTGTATGTTGATGATGGAGATGGTGGTGGTGGTGGTGGAGGGCGGTGTGATGGTGGAGAGGGTTTTGGTGGTGGTGGTGGTGGTTTAGACTGAGGAGGAGATGGTGGTTTAAAACTATACGTGGAGGTGACTACAGGTGGAGTGGCCTGTTGAGGGAAGGTAGGAGGTGGGGGGAAGTGAGGAGCAGGTGCTGGAGCCTGTTGGGGTTTGGGAGGTGGTGGTGGGGGTGGTGGTGGTGCTGGGGATGCATGTGGTGGTGGTGGTGGAGGTGCTGGGGATGCATGTGGTGGTGGTGGTGGTGGTGGTGGAGGTGGTGGTGCTGGAGATGCATGTGGTGGTGGTGGTGGTGGTGGTTGAAAGTGTGGTGTAGGTGGATTGGTTGGTATGGTAGCGGGACCTGCTGCACCATTTTGTCCCTCCAGTTTTACTCTGCAATATAAGTTAACATTAGCACTTCTAAATTTGCCTAAACGCTCGACCCCCTGATATGTAGATTTAGCCAAGAATGAAATTGGTTGACTTTGATAATTGTATGAGAACATCAGATTGTAAACTACCATTGCAACTTCATATACAACACTTTACCTGATGGGCTGCCAATCAGATCTTAGATAATACAAGGAACCAGTAATAAACGCAGACCTATGATGACTATATGAAAATGTACCAGTTATATTATTAATCAAATATACGTAAATTGTTGACATGGTGTGGTTTATCCCTTGTTTTTACCAACTAAGTTACTATATATTTACAACTATTTTACATACTCGTACACCCTTCAAGTCCATATGGTCAAGTTGGGACTGAAGCACGTGACGACAATAACAACAGCAACAACAACAACAAAAGAGTCATATAGGTAACAAACAACAACAATAACCCGTGCTGGCTGGATATCTTATTATGAGTGTTGGTACAAGTCATCCCGTGTCATTTGTTTCCTTCCCCGTACACTGCTTCTCATTGTTTGCATCGTATTGCATTTATCGACAAGAAATTTCTCCTTCGACACAACATTCAATGACTAAGGATTCCCTGTCAACAACTTTTCCGCTGATTTCACACACACACACACACACACACACACACACACACACACACACACACACACACACACACACACACACACACACACACACACACACACACACACACACACACACACACACACACATACACACACACACACACACACACACACACACACACACAATAAATGCTGCGTCATCTGGAAGCACAAACACCCAATGATTTACTCTCTAACCGAGCTCTCTATCGCTCTGGGTCAAACCACTAACAAGCCTTGACTCACATCATTATTCTGTTCTATTGGTCCAGATTGTAGGCAGATATATAGTTCAAGGTACATATAACTACGTAGCTATATTTACCTTGGTTATAGTTACCAAATAGAGTTTTTCCTCCCCCCTTCTTGCTTATAATATTCTCAGTTATACACATCAGATTCCTTCCACCACGTCCGTCCTTTCGTTTCTCACCACTTTTCATCCTCTTTCGTTCGTTTGTTTTACTTACTGTCACTTTTCTTTCTGTCTCCCTTTCTTGTTGCTCATTATCCTTCACTCTATCGAAGGTATTATTATGTTTGGGAAGTAATACCCACGAACTCACCCGAAGCTACCCATGGCTAAGGCGATCTCAGCATGTAGTGCCTCCTGAAGTGCCTCTTGGATTTCTGGGGAGATGTGGGTTTTGTCTGGGCTGTAGGGTTTGATGTCCAGGTGTGCAGACAACTGTACCTCATCCTCAGATAGTTGTTGTAGCACCTCAGGTACTCTCTGGCCTCCTGACACCTGTACACCACTCACTCCTTTCTGTAAACATATATAATATATATACAGTACTAACATCTGCATACAGTACATACATTTGCATACAGTACATACATCTGCATACAGTAAATATATCTGCAAATATACATATATATTGTGCATACAGTACATACATCTGCACAGAGCACATACAGCTGCATGTAGTATATACATATGCATACAGTACATACATCTCTCAGTCAGTTTTTAGAGACAGAGGTTAGGTCATATGGAACCAAAGTTTGTGCAGGAATATGAAGAGGCTTCAAGTATACATCCTTTCCCTCTACAGTTAGTCATCCATCTTAGCAGGTTTCTACCTCTCTATTAGAAAACTTTTAGCAAGGACTTGTACACATTTAAACAAGAGGGACGTCACTATCCAAAAGTCTCACTTCGGGGTCCTCAGCGGCGAAGAATGCATGTACGTCGTCTGGTGTTAGTGGCGGCCCCCCAATGGGCAGAGATTCCTCAAACTCCATACCAGAGGAATGGTCGTCAGCGATCAATTTAGTCACGTGGGCCAGAGTCTGTGAGAGGTGGAGGTGGGAGGAGGCATTGTCACACCAAGGTACCATAATCATGCAGCCATAAACGCTTACTAAGTTCTTTATAACCAGCCATTAACACTTAATGTTTTAATTTAAAATCTTCACCAAAAACACAATATAATGTTTTGATAATCAGTTATAAACACATCCTAACATTTTGATAACCAACTTTCCAGTACATTACCTCCAGATTTCTTATAAAGCTTTGGTTTGTGTTTACCTCAGCCCAACTCAAGAACGCCAAAAACTGTGACCAACCTCGGTGTTGATGGGCATCTCAGCAGGGACGGCAGCGGGGGGAAGGAAGGCCGTGGGGGCGTCAAACTCTCCTCTGGCAGCATCGAAGGGCGTGTCTGGAATGACCTCCCTCACGCCCTCCAGTACCTCTCCACCATCTACCAACAGTGTCAGTGTGTCATCTCCTTCTCTTATTGTCACATCTCTGTTTGATGTCACCTCACTGTTCTGTACCGTCTGGCCTTCGTCTGGTAAATTGGCAACATCTTCGAAGAGCAATACTCCTTCATCCGCGAATGTTCCTTCGTTTAGGAGGAACACACCTTCTCCTGGCAGAGGCGAACCTTCTTGTAGGACTGTGTCGCCTGGTAGTACCTCGTTCTCCACTATAAATACCTCACTGTTCCCCGTAAATCCAGCCGGCAGTGCCTTCCCTTCTTCTTGACCCGTTGAAAATGTCACGAATGATTCACTCTGTCGTCCCCCACCATCACCACCCGAGGCATCGTCAACTGCCGATAAAATTACTTCACCTTCCCCTGCCTCGACCCCATCAAACACAGGAGAAAGGTCGTCCACCATCGCTTCACCTTCTGCTCTACCACCTGACACCATTCCAAACTGATCTCCCATGTCCCTCCCCGCCCCGCTCTGAGCTCGAGACTGTTCACTGACTGGGGCGGAGGCAGCAATCTCAGCCATGACTTGTTCTACCTCGGTACCTGGAGCTGTTGGTAATATCTGGAAGGAGTCTTCTTGTTGCTCTGCTGACGTGCTGATGTCTTCTGGGTTTAGTGGAGATGTTCCGGTTTCATCCTGTGCTTCCACGATGAATATTCCACTCGGTGGAATGTCTGTCCCTGTCATGTCTATAATTTCTTCCATCAGTTCTGTTCGTGGCTGAACTGTTTCCACTTCAGGAGTGGCCGTCCCATCTGGAAGAGTCAGTGTTTCCGTGTTTTGATCCATAAATATAGTTTCGTCAATGCTGCTTGGTTCAGCAGTTCCTGGCAATACTATGGGTGAAGTATCGACCTCAGAGAGTACAGCGTCAGTACCATCACCTTCTCTGGTTGGTACAGTAAGTAATACAGTCTCTCCCTGACCATCAGGAAAGGTTTCCCAAACTGTCCCTTGGATTTCCTCCTGTACGATTTCAGGGTTAACAATTGGGAACTGAGTTTGTGTTTGATCAGAATCTGCAAACGTTTCACCGTTTTCAGAAGGCAGCCCGGTATTAACAGAACTGACGATTCCATTGGGAACCTGTTGGGACAATTGCTCTACTGCATCACTTAGGGGAATGCCGGAGTTAGAATCTGGTGAAAAACTCCCTGTGTTTGAAAAATCAGAAGGACCATTATCAGGAGGTGATACTTGAGTACCTTGTGGGACCTCAAAGTTAGTGCTGGACAAAGGAATATCAATTAGGTTATTTTCACCAGTAGTAGCATCTTCCCCAGCCACTGGAATGTTCGTCACTTGGATGAGCAAAGGTAGTTCAGCAGAATCATTTTCAACACTCGTAAATTCCAGCGTCTGAGTTTCTAACGAAGGGGCTGAGTTGTCTAGCTGGGCCGAGACATCCAAGTGAGTGACGACCGATGGCTGGAATGACTCTGAAGACACTTGTACAAAGTTTCTGAAAAGTTCACTAGTAAGTTCATCGCTGTTCACACCATTAATCTCCCTTGAGTCACTTAAGTCACCAGTTTCCCTTGACTCCACCACAATACGAATTTCCCTCGAGTCACTCAGATCATGAAGTTCACTCGAGTCGAAATCAACAACACCAACCTCCCTCGTGTCTACTAAATCATCAAATTCCCTAGTATCGACAAAATCATCAACTTCTCTCGTGTCAAATAAATCAACTTCTCTCGTGTTAAATAAATCAACTTCTCTCGTGTCAAAATCAACAACACCAGTCTCTCTCGTGTCAAATAAATCATCAACTTCCCTCGTGTCAATTAAATCATCAACTTCTCTCGTGTCAATTAAATCATCAACTTCCCTCGTGTCAATTAAATCATCAACTTCTCTCGTGTCAATTAAATCATCAACTTCCCTCGTGTCAAATAAGTCAACTTCTCTCGTGTCAAATAAATCAACTTCCCTCGTGTCAATTAAATCATCAACTTCCCTCGTGTCAAATAAATCAACTTCCCTCGTGTCAAATAAATCACCAACTTCTCTCGTGTCAAATAAATCATCAACTTCCCTCGTGTCAAATAAATCATCAACTTCCCTCGTGTCAAATAAATCAACTTCCCTCGTGTCAAATAAATCACCAACTTCTCTCGTGTCGTCTAAATCATCAATTTTCCTCCTCGAATTAATCACAGCACCAAATTCTTGAGGCTGAACCAAATCGTCAATGACCCTCGACTGGACCACATCACCAATCGCAAATCCTCCTGACTGAACGAAATCACCAATTTCCCTCGACCTAACCAGATCACCAATCTCCCTGGACTGAACCAAATCACCAATCTCGCTGGAATGAATAACAACAAATCCTCCTGACTGAGCCAAATCACCAATCTCCCCAAAATCAACCAATTCCTCAGTCTCCCTGGATGAGTCGACCGAACCCCCAAGTGTACTGGAGTGGAAGGCGTCTGTGTCTGCTCTATCCACTGGTTGAGGCTTCAGGGCGAACACCTCGGAGCGTGTAGGTAGTGGCTTGGCGTCCTCGGGGGTGAAGGAGACCGAGGTGGCGCCCAACTGTTGCTGTGCCGCCGCTCCCACCACCAGCAGCAGCACCACACTCACCAACCCACCCACCAACTTCCATCGGCTCTCCTGAAGGGCAAGAAAAAGGAAACAAATAAATAAAAGAGGGTACTACAGATGTAAACTTGTGTCTACCCTCTGAACAATAAATAAAAAAGTGGATGTCAACATAGCAAACTTACTTCTGTCCTCTGAAACATAAAACTGATATCACAAGAGAAAACTTATACTGTGACAAACCTTATTTCTATCCTCTGAAAAATTAAACTGATATCACAAGAGGAAACTTATCTATTTCCTCTCAATAATAAAGTGGGTATCAAAATATCAAGTTTATATTTCTGTCCTCTGAACTGACTATAAAGATTCCTCAACCCCCCCACCCCTCTCTCCAATCTGTTTTATGACTGAGGTTGGAGGAAGGGGAGGAGGTGTGCTAATAGGGTGTGGCTGAGGTTTGAGGTAGCAGGTGGTAAGGAGAGAGGAAGAGTAGACAGGGAAAGTACTGAATACACACACTGTGGTCAGGTTCTTGTTGACACCCCTTCCTTGCCTCTCCCTTCTACTTCTTTGTTTCTCATCCAGTTCAAGTCCCTCTATATACTCCCCTCCCTTCCCATCCTCTTACCTCCCTCTCCTTTACATCTCATGCATCCAGTCTACTTCTCTTTTCTCTCCTCCCCACCTTATTTCCCTTCCCTCCCATCTCTCCTCTCCCTTCTTTTAAAGCCACATCCAATCCACTCTTCTCCCCTTCCCTCTCCTCACTTCCCTCCCCTCCTCACTTCCCTCCCCTCCCCTCCAATCCCCTCCTCTTTAACTTTCCACCCCACCCTTCCCACACCATGTCTTATTACTCAACTAAGCCCTATGTTATTAACTGGTTAAAGCCCTCGTTATATGTATGTAAACTAGACCACTGATTGATTGCATAAAATTAGGAGACTCTCTGTCACGAATGGCCAAAGGGGCGGCTTTAGGGTGAAGGTTTGTGTTGGTAATTCTGGACCAACTGAATCCTCCAATCTATTCCAAGCAACAGAACACCATTAGTTTTGTTAACGTGGTCCTGTTTCCTGGCATACTTTGAAGGAATCAAGGCACTCTAATGTACTAAAGGGGAATAATCACCTTAAACAATTCTATTTTTTCACCGAGTAAGAAGCTAATGTTTCCTTCAAACTTATAAATTCACAAACCTCAAATGTTAATAATAATCGATAAATATATATGATTCCACATATTATTAACTTTTTCCACACCAGCCGGCCAAGATCTTTTTCCCTTCGTTCTACATTAGTTGCTATTATTAGTTCAAATTATTTTCATGGTTACATCATATTATTTTTACATTAGATCGTATCATATTCACTGTCAGCTTCACTTTTCATGTGGTAATGACCCTAATTGGATTTTACTCCTGCTTTCACTTCCTTCCACTTCCATCATCATCATCATCATCATCATCATTATCTTCACTGTCATCGTCTTTTCGTTCACTGGAAATGATGAGTCTTTCACCTCATCCTCATCGTTACCCTCATACAAGTCTTCCTCATTCTTATCCTTGTCCATCAACCTCCTTCTCTCTCTCTCTCTCTCTCTCTCTCTCTCTCTCTCTCTCTCTCTCTCTCTCTCTCTCTCTCTCTCTCTCTCTCTCTCTCTCTCTCTCTCTCTCTCTCTCTCTCTCTCTCTCTCTCTCTCTCTCTCTCTCTCTCTCTCTCTCTCCACTCTATAAACATACCGTCCACTTCACCACCTCACCCCCCCCCCTCACCAACGCACTCATATCAACACCAACAGACACCTCTCTCTTCACCATCTCCTATCAACACAACAACACACTCTCTTCACCACCATCAACACAATATTATCAACATCAACAGACACCTCCCTCTTCCCCAATCACCATCACCAACATTAACACATTTTACAACCAGTTCAAAGTCAGGTAATAATTTCCTCTGAATTTGCACTTGGCCATCAGGGAAGTTATTATAGTTATCCTCTCTACCTCCCAATGTTGGTCTTCCCCGCTGGAGAATAAGCTTTGTCTGCTTGAACCAAAATCATTCAGAAGATTAAGACCTGCAGCGGTATACGAAGAGTTGATTTTTTTTTTCTATTCATCACTTTGAATGAAATTGAAAGTCAGAGAGGTCAGATCCATTTTCCTTGGGCCGATTGCAACATCTTCTTGTATAAATGTTGAACTTTTTGCATAAATCTGCACTCATTCTTTTCCTTTCCAGTGATTATGAAGCTCTTGCATAAATATTCGATCCGTTTGAGGCTTGATGGGTACCTGACCTGAGTGGGACAAGATAAAGTTTCAACAAGATGATGAACCACTTTTGTCATCAAATATAAACTAGGGCTACACAAAGTATAAACACAATCAACCCGAGCTTGAGGGGTCTGATACGTCACTCAAGGGTTCAGGTTACCTTGAGTATATGCCAACAACGATCCATGTCTACTGAGGAACTATACAACCTGTGCCGTCCCACCACCACGAACACACTAAACTGGAACTAGACAAGACCCACACACACACACACACACAGCCATCCCCTTCCCTTCCCTTCCCTTCCCTTCCCTTCCGAACCTCTGAAGCGAAAGTTGAAAGTAATTATGGTACCGTTCGTTTGTGTGTGTGTGTTTTTTTATTACGGTAGTACTGCGGTAATATTATGCTAATGACGGAGGTGTGTGTGTGAGGCTGGGGAGGAGGAGGTGTGTGGGCGCCAGTTGGTTTGTACCTGCACGTGTTGTGGGTGGCCGCAGAGTCCCTTCTCCTCCTCCTGTTCCTCCTCCGTTGCTGGTATGGTTTCCCTCTCAGCACCACTCACTTACTCACTAACTCACTCACTCACACACACACACACTCACACACACACACACACTCACTCACTCACTCACACACTCACTCACTCTGCTCTACTATACGTCCGTCCACCTGACACCAAAACTCTTGGACTGCATACTAAAAAATTTCCTTGATTGTGAATGTACAGTATGTTGATTTGTTTATTATGTTCATTATTATATTTCCTTTATTTTTATATTTATCTTACTTTTATTATTATTATTTTTATATATTTATTGATTGATTTAGGAGGGAGTGTTCTAACAATATACTAAACCAATATTCAAAGATAGACATATATTGACCACGTTTCACTACTGTTCTTTACACTACGACAACCCCAGTGATGGATTTTTGTGTGTATATCTTTGTGTATATATTTTTGTGTGTAGCGTATACTGTATATATTGGGAGTATATACACCATCAACCAAAAGAAGAGGATATATTGTAGATATGAAAACCATCCCATGTTGACTGACTTACGGGTTAGAATGTGTAAAGAAGAGAAGTGAGTGTCATACATATTTTACTCGAAATGTCTTTATTTATTTATGTATTTATTTTTCATTTTTTTATTTTTCTACTTTTTTTTCATAGGGTTTAGTACGTCCTCGTATTCCTGGTCATTGTTAATTAAAGGACCCTGTGATGTAGTCGGAAAATTGGACGTAAACGAGTCCTTCAAATATTTCCACGAAACATCAGCTATATTGAAGGAGGTGGTTTCGTGGCATATATATAGTCAGGAGGAATCAGAAGCCTCCAATTTTCTGAACACCACAGCAAACTATTCATGTTTATTATTATTATTATTATTATTATTTTTTTTTTTTTTGGTAAATTGAAGGGTTACTGATTCCTCCAATATATCCCAGGAAACAAATCACCCTAACGTTACTAATTGACAGGAGATCTGTTTCATGACGCAGTTGAATTGGAGGAATCGGTTGCTCCAGATTTACCAACACTAAAGAATATGGGAGGTATTACTCTCTCAGCATCCCTGTCAGTGAGATGCTGTGGTGAGGAAGGAAGATGAGAAATGTGTGTGTGTGTGTGTGTGTGTGTGTGTGTGTGTGTGTGTGTGTGTGTTAAGCTTCAGTGCCTTTTTAATATGGTATGTGTGTGTGTGTGTGTGTGTGTGTGTGTGTGTGTAGGGAGGAGAGATACAATGCTCCATACATACATACACACACACATACATACATACATGACTGTGTTAATGAGAGTTTCTCCTCACAGCAAGAGACGTGAGAGTCTCATTACCATCCACAGTCTCACTCATTCTTTATTGTTTCTTTTTTTTCTTTTTTTTTCTTCTTTTTTTATTTATGTCGTTCATCCTTTCTTTTTCCAATCTTTCTTTATTTTTTATATTTATTTTCAATTATGTTTATGTTTGTGTGTATATATTATGTCTTGTGTTATTCAATTTCATTCTTTATTTTTTTTTTTATATATATTTTTTTTTATATATAATTATGTCTGAAGGACTTGTCACAAGAGCTAATATTTTCCTGCATTTCTAAATATTCTCTTACATCTTGTGCTCAGTAAAAGCATCTGGAAGTGACTGTTGTTGTTGTTGTTGTTGTTGTTGTTGTTTTTACCTGGATCAATGTATATTAAAAATTGCAACCTTTCCAAACTTTCAAAAACGCTCATTTTTTCAATCATTTTTTCAATTTTGAACGATTCCAAGATAAAAAAAATCATTTTCACTATTCCCCAGAGATACAAGAGATTGATTATTATTTTAGTATGTGAACTGTAGGTACTGGTAAACCCATAAACTTTTTACATTACCTTTAATTAAACGACAAACGCTACCCGATAAGGTACACTTTTTGTTACTATGTCTGTAGCACTTCCTGGAAAGTGTACTGTAGTTAGACGGACATAAATTCACGTCCAGTGTAATTTGAGTACTTTTCAGCACCAACTTTCTTCGCTAATTCGATCCCTTGGTAAAACGTGTGTGTCATTGAAGTAGTTAATTAAGACGAGAAATATAACTTGCAAACTCTCTATATATATTTTTTTGTCTGGTATTTATTTATTTATTTATTTTTTTATTTTTTTTTATTTTTTTTATGTTGGGTGTTCAGTCTTAGGAGTGAAAAAAGTAACCATTTGTACGAAACATGAATACATTAAATTAATTAGCCTAAAATTATGCCATCACCACCATTATCATCACTATCACCATCCTCACTATCTCTACCATCACCACCACCATCACTATCACCACCACTTTCCCCATCATTATCACCATCCTCACTATCACTATCCCTACCATCACTATCATCATCACTACCATCCCTACCATCACCACCACCATCACTATCACCATCACTACCATCACTGTCACCGTCACTATACTGTGGCAGCTAGAATCATCTACCCACCACAAGCCTCAGCCCTGTTTCCTGATTGGTTATAATAGTGTAGGAGGCAGACAACCTTGATGTTTATGTATAACATTGATCATATTCCTGGTTGATTACCAATATTGTTACATGATCATATTCCAGATTGACTAATTATATTCCAGGTTAACTGTAAAACTTTATATACAATGTTTGACCTGAAGCAATAAACAGATTAAAATATCAACACTAGTCTTCATCCAAACCTCTCTTAACCTACAAGGTAAGAAGAAACATTATGACTGGAGACTAAAGTAGCAGCCGTTACATTGGTAACCTCGGAGTGTAAACAAAAGCTATACCATAAAGCCTTTACAAAATGACAATTGAAGTGCCAACTTGGTTCAGTCGTGGTGAAATATTTCACCAAGTCTGAACCAAGTTGGCACTTCAATTGTAGACAATATAGACAGCTTGATTTGGGCTGCTTCAGCTGTGTGGTTGTCTGATTCAGTGGGTGAAGTCATTTTGTAAAGGCTTAATGGTATAGCTTTTAAGTTTACACTCCGAGGTTACACTACCATCCTCACCACCACCACTTTCCCCATCACCATCCTCACTATCACCACCACCACCATCCTCACTATCCCTACCACCACCATCACCACCACCACTTTCCCCATCACTATCACCATCACAACTAACTACAAAGAGACACACACACAGATGACTCGAACCTGTGTATATAGTGTCATAAAGTATAGAGAGTTAAAACAAAAAAAATTAATTCCTACTTAGAGATTGACACTCTGGCTTACCTGCCTGCCACCTGACACCAACCAACCAACCAATTCATTAGTATCTTTTTATTATGCTGTTTATTTCCTAGTATGTTATTCTCTGTTATTATACTGTTATTTTCTGTTATGCTGTTTATTTCCTATTATGTTATTCACTGTTATTTTATCTTGTGTTATTCTTTGTTATTATACCTGTTATTTTCTGTTATGCTGTTATTTCCTATTATTTTATTCTCTGTTATTATGCTGTTATTTCCTATTATGTTATATTCTATTATTATGCTGTTATTTCTTTTATTTTACTTTCTATTATGTTATATTCTTTTATGATGCTTTTATTTCCTATTATTTCTAATTATTAATTCTTTTATTATCTCTTTTATTAACTCTGTGGAAACTAAATTTAACAGTTATTCATTTAATGTTACTGTTATGATATTGCCAGGCCTTCCAACTCATATAATAATTATAGTGTTGCAAAAAAGTGAAGGAGAAACTCTGGCTCATCTTCTAAATATTATTACGTGTTCGACTCTGATACACTTTCTGAGTACTACTGTATCCTTGCTATTGTAGTGGTGAAGGTCCCTGTATCCAGCTTGTAATGGATGTTCTTGGGTGTTGATTATGAACACGTCAAGCAACCAGACAAAAAAAAAAAAAACTGTTTGACATGAACGTCGACAAGGCGAAGAAAACCCACAATGGTAAAAGAAAATATATATTATCATCATACAGTTTCGCTCTCTTCAGTGGTGAATAGTCCAAGAGAGAATGAATATTTCACCACTGAAGAGGGTGACAGTCGTAGCCGAAACTGTACAGTAATATATATATATATATATATATATATATATATATATATATATATATATATATATATATATATATATATATATATATATATATATATATATATATATATATATATATATATATATATTCGTTTATAATTGTGGGTTTTCTTCGCCTAAAAGAACAGTTTTATTCTCGTGTACCACCCTCTAATCCTTCCCCCAAATGGTTCTTGCATGCATGGTCTGAGATAGTGTCTATTCATATACTGGCAACTGTACCCTGACCTCAACACTTCCTTAATTGACCTTGTCTTGTGTCAGGATAAACTAAGAATGAATTAATAGTTTACCACTGAAGTCTACATACATGCTAACATAACACAAGGTCGCAGAATGTGACCAGTTTTGCATTCCCTCAACTTCCTCAAGGCGAAATTTTTTTGTTGGTGAATTTGAAGGTCTCTCATTCCTCCAAATTATGCCATGAAACAGATCCCTTAATATTAGTACCATTGAGGGCGTATGTTTTCTGGTACTGTTAAAAGAAATCAGTAGCTTTCCTATTTATCAACAAGAGAATCTCCCCTTAGACCGTAATATACTAGCATCAATAGTATGTCCCCCTATAAGAAGAACACACAGACAGGGTGAAGTGAGTGAAGGAAGGAATGAGAGAGAGAGAGAGAGATAGAGTGAGAGAGAGAGAGAGAGAGAGAGAGAGACAGTGAGTCATCTGGTATCCCTGACAACACACACGCTGACTCCATGCCCTGAAAAGCTACACACTGTATATGTATGTATGTATGTATGTATGGGTAATTATTAGGAGAGGGAAAGTGGTGTGGTGTGGCGGCGTCATATGGGCATGTGTGTACAGTACAGTCACGAGCACTATTAAGTTACACAGCTTTGGTTGAAGCTATGAACAGTCCACCAATTCACCAACCAACTCATTCCAATGGAGATGTTATTGTGCATTTATTTACTTTCTCTAGGTATTCCAAGCACACCTGAATACTTACTAGTGTTCGTGATTGCATGAAGACTACTCTATGTATGTATGTATATGTATGTATGTACTTATGTATGTAACTCTGGTAACAACAACACTACATCATCATTGTATACACAGTCCCCTTTACAGTTGTCTTAAAATTCTCTAAGTCGTCTCAATAATACCCTGAGGAATGGCCCTTAATTTCCGCATATAGATAAAATATTGACTGAACCCAGGAGATAAATATATCGGACTATGTCATATATTTAGGTGATGAAGTTAGAATGAATTTTCCGTGATGAATTCAGCAAGACAACCTTAATAAATTTTAATTAGGTTTTATGTACGAATCTTTAGGTTGTAAATTTAATTCCTTGCTGGGATAATTAGTCACAAATAGCGAGATATTAACGGGATTTAGTAGCAATAGAGCCAAAAAATTCTTCCAAAGTATGTCAGGAAACAGTACTAGATTAACAACATATAATGGTAGCATGTTATTTGTAATTGTTTGGAGGAATCAGTTGCTCCAGATTTACCAACATTGTACTATACCAGTAATACATAATTATAGTGTTGACTTTGCTTCAGAAATCTAGTAAATTAGTAAGACAACTTTTCACCTTCACTACATACAGAGCCCAGAGAAAGTACAGAGTGTGGCAATACTTAGTGAGAGTGTGTGTGTGTATTAATTCATTTCGACAATGTTAATATTCCATTACCTAATTACCAAGTCCATATGGCAGCCGACACCAAAACCACACTTAGGTAACATTACGTGTGTGTGTGTGTGTGAGAGAGAGAGAGAGAGAGAGAGAGAGAGAGAGAGAGAGAGAGAGAGTGAGAGAGATCAGATTTACAGTGTGTGTACATGTGTGTGTGTGTGTGTGAGTGTGTGTGTGTGGTTAGAATTACCGTGTGTGTGTTATTAGATTTACCGTGTGTGTGTGTATGTGTACGTGTGATTAGAATTACCGTGTATGTGCGTGTGATTAGATTTACCGTGTGTATGTATGTGTGTGTGTGTGTGTGCGAGATGAAATTAACCTGCGAGATACCCATTAAGTCAGAACATATGGTAACCACTTATGTATATACAATGAAAAACTCTTCACTCATAGCCACTCTCACCTTTACTAACTCTACACTATGACGACCCCCTGTCTTGTAAGAGCCCTAACTAAAGTGGTGAAACAGTGTACAATTTATGACAACACTGACTGCCTTACTTACAACACTGACTTTTAATATACTGCCTTACTTACAACACTGACTTTTAATATACTGCCTTACTTACAACACTGACTTTCAATATACTATCTTACTTACAACACTGACTTTTAATATACTACCTTACTTACAACACTGACTTTTAATATACTATCTTACTTACAACACTGACTTTTAATATACTGCCTTACTTACAACACTGACTTTTGATATACTGCCTTACTTAGAACACGGAGAATATTATCTATACTTTATACTGACGATTTAATAGTTTTGATTATTGTTTGTGCTTTTGTAGCCTTGTAATATACTACATGCGACAGTAAGGCATACAACTTAATAATAAAATAGTTACACTCTAAATATGTTTTCTATTAACAATCGAGAAATATAGAAAACTCTGCATTATAAGGGAAACTATACTAGGGAACTATAACGCATCCTCATTGTAACTATATTTTTTTTATAGTCATCATTTCCAAGATGTATAATTATAATTTAGGGTAATTTGTTTTTATTATACATTTTGTCGTTCATCTGCGGGTTCTGTGACTCCTATATCACCTTTAGAAGCCCGAAATCTGAAGCAGGCAGTTTCTGGACGACAGCCCACCCAAAATATATGTTGTTGATTCGAGATGTTTGTTGCCTTGTGATGGTTTGGGTGGGCTGTCATCCAGAAACAGCCTGCATCGGATCTCTGGCTTCGACTTAGGTGTACAAGAGACTATTATGGTATCCGAGTGTATGTGATCGTGTATGAAAATAATTGGAGGCTCCTGATTTCTCCAAATTATGCCACGAAACTACAGATCCCCCATTAAGGTCGTCTGTTTCCTGCATGGCATACTTTGGAGGAATCGGAGACCTTCCAGTTCACCAACAAAAGAATCTCCCCTTAAAAACTCTGTGATCGTGTTTGAAAATTGGAGGCTTCAGCTGATTCCTCCTGACTATGCCACGAAACAAGAGCCTTCCATATAGGTGGTGTTTAGTGGCAGTAGTTGAAGGACTCATTTACCTCCAAATTTTCTGACTACATCACAGGGTCCCTTAACCTACTTATTGGAAAGTTTCTCAGCTAACAAACAAAGCTGTCAAACCTTTACACGAATCACCTCAATGTGGATGATTATTTCTTCTGTCCGCTACTGTACAGCCACAGTCAAATATCCACCGACACTTTCCTCTCATCGTAGTAAATAAAATTATCTTGGTAATAAAAACACACACATGATTTTGCAGCACCTCATAGTAGTAATTGAGGGGGTTGAGTTGAAGTAAGGTGTTGTATGAATATACGATACGATACGATACGGATATATTTCGATATGATATTGATATGTTATTTGTACGAATGAAGGAGAGTGTTTGTGGTGGTTATGTGACTGTATAGCTGCATGTACAGTTGCCCACACATAAAGCTGGTGGGGCTCGTTACTTGTGAGGTAGGTACAGTTGACTCCAAATTTTTCGAGACACTATACCTGCTAGATTTTAACAGGTAGTGTCTCGAAATTTATGGAGGCAACTGTACAAAGGGAAGGAAAGTAAACAAAAGTTGTAGTTTGTTGACAGGCAGAGAGTAAGATACAGTATATATGTAGGCCAGCCAACCACACCATTACACTGTACACTATATAGTAAAAGATGCTCTCCAAAAGATACCTATAATTTATGACGGGTATAGGAGAGTCTGCAGATGAGGAGACAACAACAAATAACAAGGGAAGCACCACAACAAAATAGATAAATAAAAAAGAAGAAATAGAAGGAGTGTAAGGAGGGAAAAAATATAGAAAAATAAGTAGAAGACTAAGAAGAAGTAAACAAAATAGTAGTAGAAGAAGGAGGAGGAGGAGGAGGAGGAGGAGGAGGAGGAGGAGGAGGAGAAGGAGAAGAAGAAAGAAAAAAAAGCTTTGAATATAAAAGGATAATAAAAAATTTACACTATATTGTACAGGGTAAATAATTTATCTCCTCCCATCCTATTGTTTAGTGTTTAGTGATTGTCATTGTATACAACCAAACCTTGTGAGAAGGAATATAGTTTTCTGTAACGTAAGACAGCTACATGTTCTTGTCTGTATGTCAGGGCTCAGGTGGGTTCATTCATTCCTATCGTTGCTGGATATGGAGTACAATCCTCTTCTCATATACACAAAAATCCGTGATCCGTTTTACAGCACAACCTCCTGTGATCCATACTTTGTTTCGTTTTGTTTTTCGTTGGTGCAAATTTCTGGGATGCATCTGAACCTCTGCGTTGAATCTAATGAAAATTTGTTGAGATATGATAACAATTTCGGGGTTATTATATAGAAACGATGTATATACACATATGTTCTTGCAAAGTTTTCTATATGGAAGCACTCATAAATATACGAAGAGAAGCCATCCCAGCTCTCCCTCTCCTACCTCCCAATCCCTCAACCTGCCTGTTTGTATGTCTGTCAGGAAAGGGGGTAATAATTCTACTCGCACGCACGAAGATGATGCTGACAAACCATATGTGCCGTGGAGTGTAACAAATTACCTCACTTTTCCCCACCTGTGCTGCTTTGTGTTGTGTTCTCATGTCCGGCTTGACGGGCGGAACCAAGTGAGTGAGTGAACAAGAGAGATGCTGCTGCTGCTGCTGTTGTTGTTGTTGTTGTTGTTGTTGTTGTTGTTGTTGCTGCCTCTCTAAATTCATCCACCTGTTCTCGTGGACTTGTCATTAGGGAATATTACCCTCTTTATATTTTATGGTTAGGGCTACAGAAACGACAAATTACCCGAAGGGAACTATTATAATTATATACCTTGTGAAAATGGGTGCTGTAGGATTATTATAAGTTTTGTTGCAATACTAATTTGTTCCAAAGATTATTATTATTATTAATATTAATATTAATATTATTATTATTATTTTCAACGACACCATAAGAACGTCGACAAAACGTATATAAGTCATTGCTCTCACTGTATATGGATCAAACAGCTCTGACAAACACAGGACCCAACCAACCATATAATTCTTAAGATTGTGCTTCCTGCCTGGCCAGTTTGTAAATCATCTATATCCAGGCCACGATAAAGAAGAAGAAGAAGAAGGAGGAGGAGGAGGAGGAGGAGGAGGAGGAGGAGGAGGAGGAGGAGGAGGAGGATGAGGAGGGATATAGGGGGGCTACATATGTCTTTGTTAAACTGAGGGATGAGTTGTGTTGTGTTGTGGTGTGTATTCGTCACTCTCATGCCGCCCTTCACATTGAACTTTCACAGACATGACTTGCACACATCAAATGCTCCCTATAGCTGTCTGTATATACGCTGCCAGGAGTTGCTGCTTTCTCATCCTTGCATAATTTACATAGATGGCTAGAAGAATTATGCTACTTTTTTTGGTGTGGTGCATACTGTCTTGTCCACTTGTACGATATGATTCATCAACTTGCCAATGTCAGTAAAGCATAAGACCATAAATACATAAGTAATAATTTATAAAACTGCAGAACTACTTTTGGCTTCAGTGGCATCTGGTATCCATATCTTGCTTTCCCATTCCTTCCTTTATTGTTTCGTCTATTCCTTCACACAAAATTCAAGGTATACTGTATATTATTCCACGTTCATTGCTGGCCGAGTTATTAGTGTACAGTAACGTGTATCAGTATTTATAGCCTGTTGGTCATACGTCGTCAATAAACTAAAGCATACTTCCACCTCATTCCGTGTCGTTTCTTTATAATTATCCTCTAGTGACTTGTCCAATCCGTTTTCTGTCTCCTCCTCCCGACCGACATTAGCCGTGTGACAAACGGCCACTTTCACTTGGGAATTACTGGTGGGATGAAAATGATTACTCAAACTCGCACATGTGCTGGACACTAATGTAAAGTAGACGCTTAAATTTATACACACTTTATGTATCTTCGTGTTCACTTACTTAATCATAGTGTTGTAGACATTAGGTTTAGATAAAAAATGAAGTGAGGTGAATGGAGTGTGATGTGAGGTGAGGAGAGGGATGTGAGTATTGTGAGGTGAATGGAGTGTGATGTGAAGTGAGGAGAGGGATGTGAGTATTGTGAGGTGAATGGAGTGTGATGTGAGGTGAGGAGAGGGATGTGAGTCCTGTGAGGTGAATGGAGTGTGAGGTGAGGAGAGGGATGCGAGTACTGTGAGGGGAAAGAAGTGTGATATGAGGTGAGGAGAGGGATGTGAGTACTGTGAGATGAGTGAGGAATGAGCTGAGACATAATACAGTAAAGTTATCTATGACTGAGAATATTTACGTAAGGTGAAGACAGTGTGATATATAAACATCTACTAGTACTTCCACCACCAATACCATGAACCAACTTTCCCCATCACCACTTCCTTGTCAGGTGAACATCTCCATACATCACAAGCCGCGCACGACTCTGTAAATACGCTGCCAAATGCCTCAGGTGGAAGAGAGCTGTTTTTATATTCTCATACGTCTTGGCCAGGTTGAACACAAGACACACGTGCTGGCCCTCACACCCAGACTTATATAGGCATGTGGCTCCTGGCTTGCAAATTTATCTCTTGTAATTTTTTTTTCTGTCCGTCTGTGTTTTGTTTGTATGTATGACTCGGGCTAACAAACTCCACTACATGAGCTTATTTTGTTGATTTTGTCCTTCACTGATGTTTCGTTAATGCTGTCCTTTGTATGCATGCAATTGTTTTTGTTGTTGTGTATTATCTTTTATTATTTGTATGTTTTGTTTTATTTCAAGTGCCATCACCATTTATAAACATTCAAAATCCCTAAATAATCATGTCAGTAGATGTCCAGTTTGTCCACCACATCTGCACACAACCCCTTCAACACACAAGTGACAGATGTGAAATGTTCCCCTTGAGACTGGAGTGAGACGTGATGATACACTTTGCACTACACACTTAGCCACATTAGCAACCCTCCCTCGTACTAAATGCATCAACAGCCAGGCACCCACCACTTGCGTACATTCAGAGCCTCGGGTGGGTGGGTGGTGGAGTGAAAGGTATGTGTGTTGTCTTAATGAAGTAATCTGTCGTGGTCCAAAGAAAGGGTCACTGATTCTTTTTTTTTTTTTTTTTTTTTTTTTTTTCTGTAAAACTGATTCCGTATTGAAGTAGAGTTGTTGAAGGGAGTTTTTTATTTGCCCCCATGGAGTCCCTTAGCACACACCTTGGTTGGTCTAGTAATGAAAGAGAGTTGTGAATGAATACTAGTAAAACATGTAACGACAAAAGTGATTGATAGATGAGTTGCCAGGAAATTTGATTCATAATGTAACAAAATCAATAAGCATGCAAGAGAGCCTTATAGTCAACCTCCATGAGAATAAAGAAACTTCCTTCTGCAACTGTACATGCTATTCTGCTTCATCGGATAGTTTGGTTAATTCACTGTGTTGCCCTTCAGTTCGGCCGTAACAAATCACCTCCTTATCTTCTCTCTCTCTCTCTCTCTCTCTCTCTCTCTCTCTCTCTCTCTCTCTCTCTCTCTCTCTCTCTCTCTCTCTCTCTCTCTCTCTCTCTCTCTCTCTCTCTCTCTCTCTCTCTCTCTCTCTCTCTCTCTCTCTCTCTCTCTCCTTCATCAATTCTTCAGATCATTACCTACGCCAACACCATTAACGCTAAACACGAACCCCTTTCTCCTCCTTTAGGCCTCTATAGTATACCTGAATGGACTCTCCTTTCTCTCGGCTTAATCGGTACAATCACGAACAGGTATTCATGAAACTTGTTCGCTCTTCTTAATGGATTAAAAAAAAAAGCTCTTTCTCAACACACATGGACCAAACTTCCACTGAAACTCAAACACGATGATAGTGATCCCGATGAAGTGTTATAATTAATCATGAATACTATGACAGACACGATCTCTTTGTATTAACACTATCCAATGATCATGTTTGTGGGGGCGACTCGGAAGAAACATAATTACGGTTTAAGCAAAAGAAAGAAATATCTACTTCTGTCGGGCACACATCAATCAATCACTTCGGTCTGAGCCTAAGAATTATTTACTATATACTTCCGTCAGGTACACGTCAATATATAAGTAGGTGTTGTTTGTCAGGTAATGATGTCAGATGGCGCAAACTCACTCACTCATTCAGGCGTCACTACGATCACGACTCCTGCTAGGAAGGAAGTACAGTCCACACAACAGATGAACGCCTGCCTGTAAGTGACCAAATATAATCAACACACAAACACAGTGTCATGGTCTATTTGGCAGCTGCTCCCTTGCGTCACAGTCAGTCAGTTAGTCAGTCAGTCCAGGTGTCAGTCAGTCAGTCAGTCAGTCCAGGTTTCAGATCTCAATAACTTACTATATACTTCCACATAAAGGGACCCTGCTTGTGATGTAGTCAGAAAATTGGAGGTATGTGAGTCCTTCAAATATTGCCACGAAACACCACCTACCACCTACATGGAAGGAGCTTGTTTCATGGCATGGTGAGGAGGAATCAGAAGCCTCCAATTCTCATACATGGTCACAGGGTCCTAAAAAATTAAGGAATAATCTGCTGTTGTTGATGAATTAGAAAGCTGTTGATTCCCCCAAACTATGCTAGTAAACAGATCACCTCAGTGCTACTAATGGGGATGTGTTTCGTTGCATAGTTTGGAGGAATCAGTTGTCTTCCAAATCACCTATAAGAGAGTAACACATAAACTGAATCACATGAGCTATTTATTTATTTATATATTTATGAGTTTTGTTATGTTTTATTCGAGATGTGGGAACGAAACGCATATTACTGTGTTTATCTAACGTATAGCCACGAGAAAAAATACATAGAATAGTGTGTGTGGTGGGCGTTGGTGTGTGACGAGTTTGCCCCCCCCCCTCCCCCCACCCACACCCCTCATACACACCCTCCTCCTTCCTTCAACTAACCCCCCCCCACACA
Source organism: Petrolisthes manimaculis (assembly GCA_034508575.1). Taxonomy (NCBI): domain Eukaryota; kingdom Metazoa; phylum Arthropoda; class Malacostraca; order Decapoda; family Porcellanidae; genus Petrolisthes; species Petrolisthes manimaculis. The sequence goes on from JAWZYT010000337.1 coordinate 66,927, forward strand.
CACACACACCCTATACCACCTAAACACCACCCATCAACCAACAGGGCTTTCACTATCTTCCTCCCCACGTACAGTAACACACAACAAATAGCGATACACTTTACCTACAATACCGGTACTCATCAGGTATTTATGGTACGGGACCTTTGATAGATGACATTTATTTTGGTTTTGTTTTGGTTTTTCTCTTGAATGATTTAGCTGTGTTTGTCATCATCATCATCATCATCACTAACTTGGGTAATGATGAGTTGTAATGGCGTTTGGGTTACTGTTATTATTATTATTATTATTATTATTTTAGTAGACGTGGACAAAGTATATCATTTACAACTCATTTTTGTTGTTGTTGTTGTTGATATTATTATTATTATTAACGTTTTTGTTTTATTATTAGTAATAGTAGTAGTAGTAGTAGTAGTAGTAGTATTTTACCAATGGGATGACACGTCGAAACCAAATTCTAGAGTCAACCACAAATATACCCTCGACGTATGATTGCTTGGCCTCACACACACACACACACACACACACACACACACACACACACACACACACACACACACACACACACACACACACACACACACACACACACCACCAAGGAAATGAAGTGCCTAATCAAGAAGTGGTTAAGGCGACAACGACTTTCTCGGAACTCTCTCGTCCTACATACTGGTTGGTTGGTTGGTTGGACGAGTGGACTTGGAGTGGACTTGGTTGGTTGGTTGGTTGGAGGAATGGACTTGGTTTGGTTGGTTGGTTGGTTAGTAGACTTGGCTTGGTTGGAGTCTTTCCTATTCGTTCCACAAGTAGATAAAAGAATCCTGATGAGGTCCTTGTCCTTCCTCTATTGATATTTGTGTTTTTGTTTGCAAAACAGTTTTTCCTTCCTTACCTCTCTCTCCTTACAAAGAAATAATAGACTGAGAAAAAAAGAGGAATATTATGACTTACTAAAGATAATCTGATTATTGAGAATCAAGGAAAGGAACCGATTGACTGTAGCTGCCTCTCTACACTTCCCTAAATTATATAGTATGGAGGAATCAGTTACTCCAGATTTACAACACTGTACTTCCACTTAAGAAACTCCTTTCCTCACCTGTACCATAAATATACCATTCCCATAAGTGGCTTAAAACGAAACTCTCCTTATAACACACACACACACACACACACACACACACACACACACACACACTCTATTAACTGAACTAAATCTGATCATACCGTCTCCCACCACCACCACCACACCCACTTTCCCACCATGAATCAAACTCACTTGGGTTTGATCATTGTATATACCCTTAGGGACATCAATAAGGGGTCGTAGAACCTTCAGTCTTCACCATAAATATATCCAGTGTGTGTGTGTGTGTGTGTGAATGTGTGTGTGTGTATGTGTGTGTGTGTGTGTGTGTGTGTGTGTGTGTGTGTTGTGTGTGTGTGTGTGTGTGTGTGTTCTTCTTGTAGTCGATAGAAATACAAATATGTGGACATCCAAACGAATATCCAAGTTTTCAGTAAAATCTTTTAGAATAAGAAGGATTAAATTACACGTGGCTGTAAAAATTGCGTCATCAAAGTTAAGTTGAAAATAGTGGGGTTGTAAAACACCTGTTGTACGTACATTATTTTTTCTTACTTAGCAGGAGGTAATGTATGTACTTACTTACTTACGCCTTCTTCTCAATTTTTTAGTATTTTCTTGGTAAGTGTATATATAATAATGTAAACTCGGACAAAAGTGAAATCTAGTTCTTATACAACTGGTTAGATATTATATTTATGAACGCTGCAAAGTGTTCAAACTGTGTACTTAAGTATGCATGGATCCTTTAGCTGGAAGAAACCCGGTACAATCTGGCCTCGTAAAAAAAGAAAAAAATATATAAAGAGAGAAAAATGAAAAGAAAAGAAAAGAAAGAAATATAAAGAGAGAGAAATGAAAAGAAAAAAGAAAAGAAAGAAATATAAAGAGTGAAAATTACATACCATAAATATATCTCCAGTGTGAAAAAGTGTGAAATAAACACAATGACATACTCGTACACTCACCATTGTTGCCGAGGCTCTGCAATCACAACAATCCCAACACTAACACCACTCTTTACGACAACTGCTATTACTACAACCACTACTACTACTACTACGACTGTCACGTCACACCTTCCCGACACACCGTCACGCCAGGGATTGAAACTCACGCGTAAAGTCCTCGTCTTTTATGCCGTCTGCTGCCTCCGCCCATCTGGTGTCTGACAGGCACGATCCCTCCCCTCCCGACCCCCTCCCCTATAATCCTCCTTTCCCCTGTTCAACTCAACCCATCTCTCTCTCTCTCTCTCTCTCTCTCTCTCTCTCTCTCTCTCTCTCTCTCTCTCTCTCTCTCTCTCTCTCTCCTGTTCAACTCAACCCATCTCTCTTCCCATCTGTGTGTGTGTGTGTATGTGTGTGTGCATGCGTGTGTGTGTGTGTGTGAAAGTAGTATATAAGATTGTAGGATTGCACTGTCCTTCCATTCAAGTGTCATAAACAATTAACAACACGTACTGTACTATACATTATTACTATCAGTTCATAAACAAACACTACCTGTATATTAAAACAATGCTTGACAAAATGTTTCTCAGAAATCTTTAAGGTCACTGATTCTTCCAAACTATGCCAAGAAACAAACAGATCCCCTATTAGTAACATTAAGGTCGTCTGTTTCCTGGCAAACTTTGGAGGAATCAGCAGGGGCCTTCCAATTTACCAACAAGAGAGAGAAGAATCTATGTAGCTCCTCTTAAGTGAAATTCAGTCTGTCAAAAAGCATTACACAACGTTGCTAACTTAATTTAACCACTCAAGACAAATAAATGACCGTCTCCAGTTTAGCGACTCCAGAAGAATGTAAACAAATGTTGTGTAACGAACGGTATGGTACTTCACGCCAGATTAACCACCACAAATTATCACCTCCCAAGGATATCCATTACGACCCCTCATTAAAATTACGTCGGTGGTGAGGCGTGCGGTTGTAGTGAGTGAATAAAGAATTAGAGTACACACACACACACACACACACACACACACACACACACACACACACACACACACACACACACACACACACACACACACACACACACACACACACACACACACACACACACACACACACACACTTCCCTATTCCAAGCAACAATAGACCACCATTATTTTTGCTAACCTTTCATGGCATACTATGGAGGAATCAAGGCTCTCTAATAATGTACAAAGAGTATATGTTATCTTCTTAAGGTTATTGCATGCATGCTGGCTGTGGTTTCCAAAGAGTAACACGGGACCATTTGCTTGAGAGGGACCATTTGCTTGAGAGGGACCATGCAGCTGAAGTGAAAATGATGATAGCTGTGGTTAGAGGTAACATTAAAGCTATCGTATGCTGCATGGCTGTGGCTGACAAGAGTAACATGCATGGGACCATTTACTTGAGAGGGACCAGATGATGTGAATTATTAAAGGGTGAGACGTACTGTTTAGGGGAGATTCTCTTGTTGGTAAATTGAAGGCTACTGTTTCCTCCTATAACGATGCTAGAAAACAGACGCCCTCAATGGTATACTAATAGGGTTTTTTTTTTTCGTAGCATATACTGTGAAGGAATCAGAGACTTTCCAATATACCTACAAGAAAATTTCCCCTTCAAACCTCATCAGACTATAAGTATGGAGTTTACAGGAGAAGGGTACAAACCTATATAATTATACTGTATCTATATATAATGTGATTTTATGAAATTAATAACTTCTGTCGTGCTTTTAGTCCCTCTGAATATAATGACTAGGAGTACAGACCAATAAAATGGACTCTGATTGTGAGTTGCCCTGTTACTAAGTACTTCACACCTGTTTGTAATTTCCTTAATGGTTGGTCTGTTCGTAGCGCCTCCAGGTAGGAACGTAGGAAGGCAGGGAGACACTCTTGGTAAAAACGAAAGTAGAAGTTCATCCAAATTAATGTGTTGGGAAGAGCTAAAGCCACAAGGGATGGTTAAGGTTGGGGTTTGTTTTGGTTATTCTTTCCTGGCATGTGTGTGTATTTACCTCGGTTTGTTGAGGTTAATTTGGGTTAAATGAGGTTGGTGGGTCTGGCTTTTTTCTGAGTCCCATTAGAGTGAAATAAAATAAACACTAAAGTCCTGGGAAGAGAAAAGTTACTATCTCGGAGGTTTTAACAAAGAAATATGTTCGGTACAGTGAAAGGAAAGTGCAGTCAATGCCTTCCCATAACTGTTGTAGGTTAATTACATTACCATAAACCCCCGACTAGTAAACAGTTGGAGTAAATAGTACATAATAGATAGGAGTAGTATGTCTGTAAGATGCAGTGAAAGGAAAGTGGAATAGTAAATCTGTACGATGCTGTGAAAGGAAAGTACAATACCTTCTCCCATAACCTCAGTACCGGTAACTATATTATATTACATCACCATAAACCCCGACTATTATACGGTTATAAGGAAGGTGGAGAGGGGCGCCCTATACCAACCACATCACCGCACCAACGACCACCATGTACCAGGTCTCACCACAAGGCGTGAATGTTTGTTGATGATGGTGAAGGTGGAGTATGTTGGCCGGGCTGTTGCGTCAGGGAAAGGCTGAAACAGGTGTCCAGCTTTCAATTATGTATATAGTACTGTACCTCCTTGCTGTGTGTTGGAGGCTTGTGTATGTATGCGGTAAATGACACACACACACACACACACACACACACACACACGTACAGTACCTCCTGCTGTGTGTTCGAGGCTTGTGTGGGTTGCTCTAGATAACAAACACACACACATACACACACAACTGTAGATGATTTAGAGGTGTTGATCGATCGAGGGTGTAAAATGATTGACCTTGACTATTCTATTAATCTTTCCATATCAAATTTAAAAAAAAACACTCATTTGCGTATAATGTTAGTAAGCTTCAGGTATAATGGTTGATTCTCACCCCCTTACGGGAAGATGTTATATATTTTCCTGGTTGCGTGGCTGTAATAATACTCTCGAGTTTCCTGGTATAATGTGAACGAGTATAGGCACGGCCACTCACACCTCCAGTTGTACCTCCCACCCACCAAACTACACACCAGACTATAGTGTGAGCTAGTAGTGTGAAGGAGTACAAACACACACAAACTCTACCTGCAACACATATACTCCAACACATTCCTTACAGACTCCACATCTTCCTAGCACACAAGCACATTTCACATCTTCCTAACACACTACTACTTATACACTCCTTTCCTTCCCAACACACTCTAACCTTCCCCAACACACTCCTTATTCACTCCTCGTCTTCCTAATACACTCCTGAATAACCAATTAAATAACCGTGAGCCATGTGAAGTACTGGTGGATATCATTATCCTGCTTGGTGAAGATAGATCTCAAGTCCTGTTTAATAGGACTATAAATTCCACGTATATATTCATGGTACCTAAGGAACCTAAGGAGACGGCTGTGTGTGAGGTGATGAGGTAGTGCTATTCAGTGAGGATGTGTGTATCAGGCAGGTGTGTGTGTGGACTCCTTCTGCTACTGCTGTTGTTGTTTTCGACACTCTGTACACCCTCACACTCATACCCCAGTCCCTTATCCTTTTCGCACAGGTGAGCACAAGTGAATATTTAATTAAGAAGTGAGGAAAATACAGAAGGTCTATTGGCCCGTTCATGGGAGCTCCTGATTTATTAGACCCAATCCTTTGAGTTCACATACATCGAGAACCTGTTTTTAATACGGTACTACAGTAGATTTACGTCAAGTTTCAGGAAGTGATGTGTATTTCATGTTACAATGGAGTATAGAGTCCAGTTCAACACAGGTCATTTCCTTTCGCCAGAGGGAATTAGAGAACTCCTGACGTCTAAAGATCACTGTCATCATCTAAGAGGAATGTAGACAGACTTGTTCAAAACGGGGAAAAATATTTGTGTTATACCTCAGACTGTTACAACAATTGGAGGAAAGATTCATGCACTTCTGTACAGCTTTGGCAGAAGATTGCGATCTCACTAACTCTCTTGTTCTTTCTGATCTCATTGTATGTATGTCTGCTTCCATGCTGATATGAATTTCTTTGTATGTATGGCTGACTCCTTGTTTATTTATTTTTTTATGTTTTTGTATATGTCTGACTCCTTTATTTATTTATTTTTTGTGCGCATTTATTTTTTGTGTGTGTGAGGTGATGAGGTAGTGGTATTCAGTGAGGATGTGTGTATCAGGCAGGTGTGTGTGTGGACTCCTTCTGCTACTGCTGTTGTTGTTTTCGACACTCTGTACACCCTCACACTCATACCCCAGTCCCTTATCCTTTTCGCACAGGTGAGCACAAGTGAATATTTAAAAAAAAAAATATATATATGTCTGACTCCTTTTATATTTAATTTGTTGTACGTATGTCTGACTCTTTTGTCGTAAGTATGTCTGACTCCTTTTTATTTATTTTTTTATTATTTTTTTTGTCTGACTAGTTTAAAAAAAAAAATATATATAATATGTCTGATTCCTTTTTTATTGAATCTCATTGTACATAATTATATCTGATCCAACTTTACGTCCCATTCCTATTTACATAGGTTTGATTCCTGAGTTTCTTTCTCCTCCTACAGGTTGGTGAGTATCGGTGTGTCGTCTGGTGCTAGTGGGTGGGGCCTGGAGGTGAAGGGTTGTCCCAGCCAGTCCTGTGCCACCCTGCCACCACCCCACCACCAGGACCGACAGGAGGAGGAGACTCAGAAAGGCGTCACACTCTCCGTCCTCAATCAACGCGACGCATCCCTCATCTTCCACAAGGTTCATATAACGTGTCAGGGATCTGGGTCTGTTGAGGGTTTCCTGTAAGGAGTTTTGGGTGCCCCTTCGATTAAACTAAGAAAACTACTACTATATTGTAGCAAAATATCAAAATCTATCCACATAGTACTAAAGAAAAAGATAAAGATATAATATCATTGTCATTATTCATTACTGAGGTGAACATTACTTAATTATGAATAATTCGACCAAATTACAACAGCATTTACTAATAATGTATTTACTAACTACAGCTACAATATCCCAGACAAATCCAAGTTTCTAGAATTAAGGGTTTTATGATGAGCAAGTTGAACAAAATGGTGTTCTATGACAGGTGTTCCCACTGTGGCAGTACTGGGCTCACTGGTGGGACTTGTTGTGGCACCTGGAGAGACTTGAGGCTGGACGAGTGGTGGTGTTGGCTGTATCAGTGAGTGGGACCATCGGGTTACGTCACGCCATCCCAACCTTGATCCATCTTGGCGCCTTGCTGGTGCCACACCTACCACCCAGGGCACGATGGACCTGGGTATTTGTCAAAGGAGGGCGCACCATCTCCGAGACAGCCGTCATAGAGGGTAGCAGAACACACCAGACACATGCTACTACCATGCTGTCCAACCTACCACATCCTGCTCACTATCCCGGCAGTAGTCGTGTTCTGGAGGAGCAACGCTGGAAGTACTGTTCCTCCTACGGTGTGATGGGCGGCCTCTGTGACGAACTGTGCCCTGATCTGCTGCCATTACCCTTACCCAAGAGTCTCAATGACGCCCAAACACTGGCCTTGGTACCAGTGATAGTCACAGCAGGCTCCAGGCATCAGTATCTCTACCACGCCCTCACTGCTCTCCTTTCTGCTCCTGGGGCCATTCATAGCAACGTGTTAGTGGTGCTTGGTGACGCACCATCATCCACTACAAGCCTCCTCTCATTACTTAACATATCGTACGTAAGGCTGGAAGTAAGTGGTAGCAGTAACATGAAGCTCTTCCATTACTACCGTGACGTCTTTCATCTTGTCGCTACACGCTTCCCTGAGGCTCCAGCGGTCATCTTGCTCGACGAAGACATTGAGGTATCACCGGATTTCTTTTCTTTCATGAGTCAGACACTCGGAGTTCTACAATCTGACCCAACCCTCTACTGTATAAACGCCCACTCTGCTGGAGGATTCAGAGGACTCGCACATGATGAAACTCGAGTTTTCCGTGGCTCAGTTCAAGTCGAATGGGGCTATGCCATCACTCTGGACTTTGTTAGGGAAGCTTTGTCTATGTGGCTCAACACGACAAACCCTAACACACTCTATTATGATTTCTGGATCTACATGAACGTGCGAAAACAGCGAGAGTGTTTGTTCCCAGAAATGACTCGTTCTCGTCACTTTGGGATGGGGGTCAACACCAATGCATACATCAAGGAACGAGGCCCCTTGAGCATGCCCATGGTGAGGCGGGCCCCTGTTATGCTGCAGGATATAAACAGACTACATCTGAGTGCATGGCGACAACATCTATACCTAAAAATCTTTGCGGCTACACCACTGCAAGGCAATCCTTGTTCCTCAAGTTTCCTGCCATCTCCTCCATCCTCATCATATTATGTGTTTTACTACAAGTTAAACAGATTGAAAGGTGGTGATGGCCGACCTGACCCCTACCAATATTACAACGTGGCCGAGTGTCTGGGCACCTGGGGTATGTCTGAACAGGGCCACCATGACGGCCTAAAGATTATCCCCTTCGCCAGGAACTCAACACTACTAATAGTGGGTGTGCCCTACTCACACTACTCTCGTCTTTGGCCCAAACAACCCAAACTATGGAACGTTGACGCTCTCACCGACAAGGAATTCCGGCAGATTAGAAATTATACACAGATGCGAGTGACTGTGGCCAACGAACATGTGACCTCCGACGTGTTAATGGAAAGACTAACCGGTCATTGACATACTGTATAGGTGTCACACGAGATTATTTTCCTCCGTCCTCTGGTCAGACTAAGGTTTCATTCGTCCTCCAACATTCACTGATGTAGTATATATCGGGGACTTGTGGGGGGATCTGAACGGAACAAATCTGTGACTCGAAAATGAAGAACAAACGACATTGGAATTAAATTGGTGCTGGTCTGATAAACTTATGAGACGGTGTTGTTGAATGTCACAAGAATATAGAAATGACACCTGTGAATATTATAGAAAGAAAGAAAGTAAGGATGAAAGTGAAATAAAGTATCGGTACTGGACTATTGGTATTTCATTGTATATATCATTCAGCCCAGTGATATTCTCTTAATTCTATCACCATAATCATTGCTGATACAATAGTACAGTATAGTCAGGCAAGAATGCTATTGGAACACGATAACTACTATTAATTGTATGTGTGAAGTTATGGTAATAAAGTACACTGTAGCAGTACCAATTCGTATTCCCAGTCAGTCTTAGCTCTCAGTTCCAAACTAGTGGGGAGATATCCATTACATAAAGTTGGAAAGTGTACCAGTGGCATGTAATTATCCCTTTATAAATGTGCCATAGATGATAATAATGATGATAATATTAATAATAAAAAAACTTTCAAGACTCATGAAAATTATAAGACACACATGCACTATGGTCAGTGTTTGATGGGTGTAAACATGATTCCTCTCCCCTACTCCAACCTACCTCTTTATTACCTGCTCTCACAACCCTCCCATTTGTATCTGTCATGTAACATTTGCTTACTGCTATACCCCATATGGCCCGGCTACTTCATACTAAAACTCATCTATATCGATGGCATTAAAATGATTAAATAACGTTTATTGAACTCTTCGTTTTCGTAGCTTAAATGAATAGTAATGTAAAGTAAAATTGGAAATGACAAACCATATTCTACTTCTGTGACTATGTGAAACATTCTATTTGTAACGAAGCGCCAGCACATTTTGTAGCCCCCTCTGGCTGTGTATATAGCAAAGAGAAAGTGTTTAGGGTATATAAGAAGACACAGGACACCATTTATGCTGAGGCAATGAGAGCAAACATATTACATATATAGCTATGGTTTAATAATATAGGTTTAGGTTTATATATAGTTGCGTTTGCGTAGCGAGTACAAGAGTACCTTTCACCAAAGGTACCTTATCAATATATGCAGTGTACTGAATCAACATAATAATATTTTTTTATATATATAAATGGGCATCCTATTTTCTAAACAAGACAACTTAAATTATGGCCATAGAATAGGCTAAGTCTTGCCAAGGTTTTTGTTAACTTTATTATTGTAATATTACTAATACCTGTTAATAAGGCGCTTTAAAATCCAATTTTCAGTTACCCAAGTTACTAACGAGATTCGTTAGGCCCATTCTTCGGTATTTAAAATTTATTAAATAAAGAGTGGCGTAATTTCCCGGGGTCACTAACTGAAGGGTTGCGTGTGATCGCCAGCGGTTTTAATATGGAAGTTGGGGAACAGAGTGTTGGCCGAGTTAGATGTATTTTGTAAAATATTCCCCGCGATAATTACTGATACATCGTACGTCAGCACTTTAAGATGTTATTATTCAGTAATTATATTAACATCATAGATAAGAATTGGTGTGCAACATACAGTAAAACAGCAATTACAAGCATAAAATAGTACAGGGGTTGGCAGAACTAATAACATTTATATTAGTTCATACCTGCACCTTTGGCTTAAAACAAAAAAACACTATGTTTCTGAAAGAACAATTCCCTATGTTAAAAAAAATGAGAGCAATCAGAAAAGTTTTTCACCTCTAATTATACATTTTTATGAGGCCGAAATCATGCGGGAAAGAGATCACCGACCGAGAATTTCCCCAACTTTGTTGTTAACAATTATTTTATCTGGTGAAAAGTGGCAGTTTTTCATAGGTTCGTGACGTCAGGAAAAGCACCACAATATTTGTTACATCTGTGTCCACTGTGTATCTGTCCTGACTCCTGAGTGTCCTCACTCTAGCGATAGCTTGGGAAGTCAGTTAAGGGGCTGATGTAATGTGGCAGGAAGTGGTTTTGGTAGAGACTTGAGGGACGCCTGCATCAGTGCATTGTGTGACCTGCTGGATGTATAGAATATAAATGATGATGATGATGATGATGATATAATGTAGATGAGACGAAAGGCAGTGTTGGCAGATGCAGAGAAAACTTCTCTGTTTTAGTGAATTTTGAAGTCCACACAGGGAAATTATATAAATTTTGTTCAAGAGTAAACAGGAAATTTTTTACCAGACGAAATTATCAAAAAGACTCTCAATTATCAAAAGTAAACAGGGAATTATTGAGGTAAGAAAGAAAATTTGACGTTTTTGAAGTTGTGAAATTTCGTGAAGCATATTATTATATAATAGTATCCTTCACTGACCTGGCTGGCTACTGTGGCTAGGGGCAAGAAAGAAGACGACGACGAGATACATCATAACAAAACACGAATCAACAACCTCTTGCAGTCGACGGTGTTCATAACATCATGGCACTCAGAGTATTGGCTAATCGTAGAATTATTTCATCTAGTTATAATAGTCTAAGGACCTGCTTATGTAGAAGTTACTCATCAATTCCACCAGATGAAGAAAATGTATTGAAAACCAGCAATCCGTCTGAAGATGAGGTGAAAAAAGGTGGATTTGCCACGGCATTTGAAAAGTACACACAGGTGGAACAGGAAGAAGAGATACCCATAGCACCACCTAAAACATTTATATCCCTGTTGAGGCATAGCAAGTTAATGCAGGTTAGTTATTGAGGACCCTTTGAACGTGTGTGGAAATTGGAGGCTTCTGATTCCTCCTGACCATGCCATGAAACAGGCTCCCTTCCACAGAGGTGTGTGTTTTGTGGCAATATTTGAAGGACTCATTTACCTCCAGTTTTTTGGTAATATTCAAGCGGTTATGCAGCATTTGCAGAAGAAATGGTATATAGAAAAGTTGTTTGTAATAGTGAAATATAAACACTGGTAATAGTAAAAATTTTGAAATAGAGTTGTGGCAACTTGTAAAAATATTCCGATCTGACTATGTTCAACTTCTATGGCATTTCCTCCACAAATGTCCCATTTCCAAGATATTCAAATGATGCATTTTTTTTAATTAACCTGACCTTACCTAACCTAACCCAGACCACATCAGACTATATAACAATGGGAAAATTGTATTAGTTTGTTGTTGTTTTGTTTGTTCATTCCAAATGCCTAACATTAGAGATGTAAGGTATATTGTTCATAGAAATTAGGGAACTTGATGTAGAGGCTAATATATATTTTTTCTGTTGCACTCTTTTTCAGCTGGGTGATCCAAAGGGGAAGGTCATAGAAGGATCAATATTCCATGTGGTAGGAGATGACCTGTACATTGATTTTGGGGGCAAGTTTTATTGTGTCTGCCCTCGCCCTCTTCGCAATGCAGAGTGAGTATTTTCCTTTGCTTCCTGGGGTCTATAACAATTACTCAATATTTTTCTATTATAATACAGTACTATGGGGTGCTTTCCAAATTAGTTCCTCTGGTTGATGTTAGAGAGCACTTCTGGACACTGCAAAGCCCCCTTAATTCAAAAAGATAAAAATTCTTTGGTAAAAAACTACATTGTTATGTAATATTGTGAATAGTGGTTACGTGACAAACTACAGTATAAGTAATACAAATAATAGATATAGACGGGAATGATGTTTTTATTGGCAGAAACTCACGGCTGTGTAATGAAACAATAACGCATTATAAGGAGCTGAAAGGCCTTATTTCATACATGAGTTGGACTGTAGATTGCGTCTAGTAGCTATGTTGGCTCAGGCAATTCCTATATGTCATCTACATAGAAAGCTACGTGTGTTTATGGTGTCTGGAGTGTTGGTAGGTCATGCAAACCTTGTAATAGTCTATTTCTATTACATATTACTAGTACCCCATGTCTGATCCTAAATGAAGACTGTGTTGATTGCAGTACAGTACAGTACAGTATACCAATTGCTATGCAGGGCCAAATGTGTGGACCAACAAAAACCAAGCTAACAAATTGTAGCTGGACCCTTAGAAATTACTGTGTGATTTGATTAGCCTGGTGGAAAAGAATGGTAATACTATAGGTACAGATTCTTTTTGGTGAAAGCATTTTATTATTGATTATATAGTTCCAATTAGCTCAGGTTTTATTCAGCTTGAAAGGCTTACGGATTCCAAATTAAAGATGCCCTAAAACTCCTGTGGTTTTCTGTGTGTAATATTCTTTCATACAATGAAATAGTTAACAGTAAAGATGTTATCACCACACTATTTGCACAGGGACTACACAAGAGGAGCCAGAGTTCGTCTCCGCCTTCAGGAACTGGAGATAGCCACCCGATTCTTAGGTTCTTCCACAGACATGACCTTACTTGAAGCTGATGCGGCTGTCATAGGATTGATTCGTAGAGCTTCCAAGACATCAGAAGCAAAGAAGATTTGATGCTATAATTTTGGCTTTTAGACATATTATTCAGTATGTAATGTACAGTTATTTAAGAAAATAAAGATTATGCAGGATGAATTTTTCAGGATTTGTTTGGCTCAGACTAAGTTTAAAGTTATCATAGTTACTAGTTTCCCAGGAAACTGCAGGCTTCAAGCAGTAAGAAGATACAGTACTAAGATGAATGGTGAGTAGTAGAGAGAAGGAATCTGCTCAAAATATTTTTATTAATACGTATAGTTCTCCAGGTTCTGTATTTAGACTTTTGTAGTAATCTTATGTTCATAGGGAAATACAGTACTTGAGTATGTCATGTTGGCTGTGTCTGAATTGCGGGATTACAAAGTTGGATGGAGAAAGAACTAATTTTGCATGAGTTTTTGCCAAGGGGCAGGTAAAAACACAAAACTCCCCTTAACATCAGGGCACAAGGTGGTTCCTCCCTTACCTTGCATCAGTAAGGTTCAGTTAAAAAATAACTACTGGCTACCACTGTAGGGAAGGATACTGGTAGCACTTCTGTAACATTAGAAGTACAATAATTGATTAATGTTTTCCCTTAAGTGTACTGTACATACTATACATCCTCCATTTAGAAGCCTTGTTGATACCATGGTAGGGTTTTGGAAAGTTGAAAGTGAGATCCAGTCAAAGACTCATAGTCCATCATCCTTGGATCCAGTTAGATGCAACAAAGATGCCTCTGGCTTAGGAGGTTTCTAGCTTGAGTTCCATCCCAAATGTTTGCCCTTTCTTCAGGTTAAATATGGCTGATTAATAACAAATGCTTTGGTACTTTTGTTTTTATTGTGGGATAATTTGGCTGGTACTTCTATTTACATGATTTTTACAGTAATTTATCATTTATAGTAGACAAAAACTGAAAGACTGACTGCCATATGAAATTAATTCATTAGTTTATTCTATCTGTTCCAATGAATGACAGACAGATTAGAAGATTCAGTCTTGTTCAATCTCTTAAGAACGAACTTTTATCCTCTCTAAAGGCTTCAAAACCCTTCATGATCCTGCCCTTTAGCAGTCTATGGTGGTAAATTTCGACTGAATGTGCCGTTGGAAAGGTAAAATCACCATCAGCAGGGGCAGTCCTCACCTTCAACAATAACAAACGTTAGTTACGTTACGTCGGTCGGCATTGGTCTGAACTTGATCACACACAACTCATTACAATGAAGTCTTATTCTTCGAGATTATTTAACGTTTTTAAGAGTAGCTACCAATTACTTAACAATAATTCAGTCCCTCCCCGTCATTATTGGGGAAATAGAGGTGTTGTTCAAAATGTAATAAGGCGACGAATTGTATTAAATAACCCACATAGACTGTATTCAACTCAGGTGGTGGAGGAGAGCTACGTCAAGGTCAAAAGTAAAGCCATTAGTGTCAATCCTGGATTTGGAGTCCTTCATGCTGCAGGAACTATTAACTTTTTTATTAAGCCGACAAATCCACAGGTGTGTGTGTGTTTAATTAAGTATTTGGTTAATCCATAGAAAATCTGCAAATTTATTTATTTCCTTATACCGGCACTTTGCGTTATGTATAATACTCATAATTCCTCCGAGTATTTACCTTTTTATATATTTTTTATTCATTCTATCTTGGGATAATCTTGGAATGTCATTATTTGATTATTTGGTAAATGTACAGAAAACCTGGGTTCACTATATTGTATATATTAGTATCATTATCCACTATTTTGGACCATTCCAAGACACTTTTCATCTATGGTGTTTCTCTTGGAAATGCCCCGTTTTTTAGATATGCCCCGTTTACAATCATAATTTGGAAACTAGTCTAACCTAACCTAGACCACAGCAGACTACCGGGACCTAATCTGGGCAAACTACCGGACCTAACCTAGGCAAACTACCGGACCTAACCTAGGCAAACTACCGGACCTAACCTAGGCAAACTACCGGACCTAACCTGGGCAAACTATCGGGTATAACCAGTGTAAACTATCATAAAGTGACCTGGGCAAATTTCTAAGACCTAGCCTAATGTGGTAATACTGCTCAAGCCTAGCCAAAAACCCAGTTATTCTGTAATAATACTGATTATTTTTTTGTATGTTGATCATTGGAGATTCCGTATTTTGTCACTATTGCCATCCCCTTCTTGACCCTACAAGCTTGGTGAATTTATTTGAGTTTTGGACAAGGATAAATGGTAATTATTGAAAGAACTACCATTTTGTAACAGTGTTGCCAGATCTAGCTAGGTCCCAGTATATTGCCCTGGTCATTTCCTGTACTTTACCATGCAAATTACTGGTTAGGTTGGGTTTGGTTTATTCATTAATGTAATGTCATCTTAACTAATACCGTACATTGCTTGGTCTGTTATTTTACAAATGTATTGTAATGTATCAATTTAAATTTCTATTATGTTAAATTATAACTGATGGAAAATACTTATTTCAGGAATATCCAGATGCCGACCAAGCATTTGTCAATGTGTATGGACTCCCTTCAACTAGACCTACATGTGAGGATATAAACATTGAACTTACAGGAGAACTGCAAGACACCCTCACTATTAGTGCAACACCAACATCATCACAGATGTACTGTGAGGTGCTTGTTCCAATTAAATATGGTGTGTGTACTAGACCAGGAAGTATAAAATAGTCTATACCTACTGTAAAGTTAATGGGTTGCTAGACTTACCCATTAACCCTTTGTGTGATATAAAATCAGACAAATCTATACAAATTAAAGTCAAGTCAGTCTTTACATCTTTTCCCACTTCTATGTGACATATCACTGCCACAAATATTCAATATTTTTACTACCATCACAATAGCAGTACATCACAATATGTATATATAGATATACAAATAACATAACTGTACAGCAATGTTTTAAATTAATGTGAATTATAGAATAACTAAAGTTGGTAGGTATGTATGAAAGAACACATACATAATAATGTGTTCATTTTCAGATCTTGATGTCAGTCTTTTGAAAAAGGCGTGCATCCAAATCTCGGGCATGGAAGCAGATGATGTGAAGATATCAACTGAGGAAGGAGAAATCAGAACTAAAGGCTTGAAAAGCCACAATATTCACATAACCACTAAGGAGGGTAACATTACCTCTGAAGGTTCTTTGCAGGGCAATATCTTCATAAGGGCAAAAAAAACAGTAAGTCATTGAAAAATTTTATTCATCTGCTTATGACATTATAGGTATCATGTGAGTAGCAAAATATAGAATTTTCGGGTGTTTTGAGGCTGAATAGATGATAATACAATAGCAGTCTTGGATAAGGAACAACACATAATGAGCCAATAACAAAATGTACATATTTTATTCAAAGGAAGTCTTGTTTACTAAAATTAATGTACTCTAAAATGACCATTGTAAATTTTCAGCTAAAATTTATCTATTCCATTTTGCTTTACTGCAGATTTTGTAAATTTACTTTATCTGTTGAAATTGTAAGTTTTATTCATATTTTTAATCAGTATCTTCTACTCTGTATACTGGCAGCATTTAACAGCAAAGAGGCTACAGGGTTTGGTGATTGATGTAGAAGCAGAGGAGTTGACTACAGCTGTGGAGAGTTCCTACATGAATCAAGGCCAGATAACTGCTCAGTGTGGAGATGTGAAGATCAACAACCTTCATGGATGCACAGATTTAATGGTTAAAGAAGGCCAAATTGTTATAAGTAAGTAAACTATGAATACAAGGACTTTGTAGGAGGGGAGCTGATACTTCATAGTTTTGACTTGAAGGGGAGTGAATGCAAGTGTGCCCCCATTCACTGGATGTTCTCTCCCTGTTGTCTTCATTTTTACTTTTCTGGCCTGGAGGGGAAATGGGGTACTGAAATTCTTGGTGTATGACATGTAGTTTTGTGTAAGGAAGCTCCACTTATGAGCTGGGTAAGGCTGAATAATAACTTATCCACTGCATTTGATAATGTTTTACAGTAGGACTGCTTATCCGTCTCAAAGGGCTATTGTAGGCAAACTTTAACCGTTTTGTTGCATTAAAGTGTTTATTGGATTGTTTTCCCTTCAGGAGGACTTCATGGACAGATCTCTGCCTTTATGAAAACGGGGAAGATTGATGCACAAGTCACGGACGTGACGGGACATTCAACTCTTCACGTGAATAAAGGAGAGTTGACTTTATCCATCATTGACACTCCAAGGTATGTTTTATTAATGTGAAAAGGAAAACTACATTATACCAGGCAAATAACAGGAAAGACTTGTCGCTTGAGATTATATATCTTGATTCCTTATTTGTGAGTACAGTATTATATTTACTCTCGGATTTCACAAACTGTTAAAGCTCTCGGATTTCATTTATTCATCCCTCTTCCAGGCATGGGCTTGAAGTATGTGCTCCATCCCTCGAAGTTAGTGAGGAAGTACTTGCCTTGGGCTCCACTTCCAATATCTCTGATTCTACCTCATCCTCCACTGCATCCTCCCCGACAGCCACACCAGTGTTCAGTTTGACCCAAAATGATTCACCAGACATCAACATCCTCAGAGCCTCAGTCACTGAAGGGGTTGCTGAAGTAAAGAGCCAGAGCTGGTTTTCCACTCTAGGCATTAAAATGGAGAGGGATGATTGAGTTTGAGAAAAATACATCTAGTCCAAGTAGTCTCTGTAAGTACTGTAGGTACACAGTCTTTAATGGCATATTAAAAAGAAAATTCTTAGGTAGTGCAATGATGGTGGTGATATTATTATAGCTCCATGCTGTATAAAGTTCCTGAAACAATCCTATCATTCATAGTACTGTAATCATCTACTACAGTGTATAACCCGTGAATATTTGTAATATGACCATTAATAAAATTGATATCCTGTATTGGAGTACCGTACTGTTGCTGGTACTGTAGCATACTCCATTTGATATGACTTTGAAAACTGCAATTCAATAGTTACAAAGTTCAGTCATTTCTTATAACTGCAGCACACTTTGCATCTGAGAAATACAGTACAGTACATTCATTGCAGTCTTTACCCACACTCTTTGACTGTCCTGATGAATACTCAATATTACTTTATAGGTAAAATACATTTTTTGGAAAAGTGATTATTTTTGTCATTAGGTTTTGTACAGTGTAATAGAATAAATCCTTTGGGATCAAAAGTCCACATTTTGTTGCAAAGCAATTTAACATTTGAATGAGCAGTGTGCAATTCTAAAAAAATGGTAAAAGAAAAGTTTGATGGTTAATTTGGGAGCAGTAGATAACCCATTAGTGAAGGTTAACATGTATGTAGAATTTATACTTGCGTGTACAGAAATTGCTATAGTAATCAGGGTATTGAGTAATTTATTGGTATTCTGCAGATAAATAATGCATTCATCATTTCTAAGCATTCAGCCTTATAGATCCCTCTGTATAAATTATACAGTATTGGATTTATGTTAGCATGGCAACTGTCATTTCCATCATTGTCCAATTTCCACCATGCATTAATCTTGAAAGACTGAGGAATCCCAGTGTACAGTACGTACTATATTATGAAGTTCCATGCAATAGTATATGAATAGAATATTTTTTAATATCGTTCATGATAACGGATAAATGTTTTCAAGGAACATACATTTTGGTTACCAAACAAAGTTTTGACTGATTTAAACTAAGAAAGACCATTTCCACTGTACTTGCCTCCCATCCCACAAATACTAGGCTCTCTCTGTCCCATTCAGAAATATATTGGCTTTGAAGCTTAGCCAAGGTTGAGCATATATGTTGAGTACATGTATAGTTTTAAGGTAGGAAATAGATAACATTTCTAGACTCATGTATGTATGTGTACATAGTATGTGAAAATGAATTATATAAAGTTGATGTTGTTTTACCCTATCACTAACATCTATAAGCATGATGAAAAGATGAGCAAGTTACCAGATAATGGTATTTTGTAAATACTCATGATTACTGTTAATTACTTTGTTATTCTTAGATATGCGAATGTCGTGGTTATATTTATGAGGATATGAACAGAAGGGTTTATCATGCTGTAGATGTGGGATAACTTGAATTAGCAATTTAATTTTTTTAACACAACTTATAAACTCATATTGCCATCATTGTAATTTCTCAGCATCAGTATTCTAAACCAATAAAACAGTACGGTATAGTGAGTAATTAAAATTTTGAGAATTTCTTATATTGAAATCAACTTATAAATGTCTTGAATGATAAATATTTACAAAGTCTTATTCTTGACCCATATGGTCCAAAGTATTTTGACTTTTAACACTTCTCATTAAAGCTGAGGATATTGAGTAACAAAAGCAAGTTTCTTCCCAGGTATTGGTATCCTTCTTGGTGATAGAGTTGAAGGTCAGAAGTGATAACAGAGAAACCCTGTTTGTCCTGAAGTCGCAGCAGATGTTCACAAAGGAAACTTCTCCTAAGCCAGACTATGCTACTGAACCAAATTTCAGTAGTACTGTACAGTACTGTAGAACTGGTAAGTGATTAATTTCAGGGCCACAGGCCCGCTTACCGTCCTCATCTACATAGTACAGTGAGAGAGTGGTCCAAAATCATGTCCAATTTCGTTCGAGATGCCCTGACACATTGCGTTTGAAGGTACATAAGTCTCTGCATGTGATACTTGATAATGATCCCATCATGCCTCTATGGGCATCAAATACAATACAGTATAGTGAAATTGATGTGGAACAGAGCAAGGTAAGGTGTTCCAAATGTGAAGAAACCAGTTTAACCAAAGATTGAAAATTATCAATCTTTTGTTCTCAGCACAATGCACCCTCCAGAACCCCAGCAAGTTAGGTGAACTTGGTGTCAAGAAGAATCATGATTTGCATAATGTATTTATGACAGTGAAAATTATTTACTTGAGTCAGGGGAAAAGTGATAAAACCTTTGCATCATTAAGGAAAGATCAGTATGCTTTTGTTTTATTATAATTTTTCTAATTTAGCCATAATAAATTATGTGAACCTAATGAGCCAAAATTTTGCTTGATACCAAGTTATTCAGATCACCATCCTCATGGTTAACAAATGGAACCTTGTATGTTAAAATGAGGATTATAGAGGTCTTCAAACTTTATATACAATTTGTATTTATTAATATCGATTGGTTTCTGTGTCTATGTATACTGTACCAGGATAATAAGTTATATATTCTATCAGAGGCAAATGTAATGAACACAACCATCACCACAAGTACCTGGTGTATGCCCCCACTTTTCCTACATAAATATACAAGTACTGTGTGTACATCTACAAAGTGATTGACAAACATTCCCAGTTATCTCAAGTATAATACAGTACAGTAGTATCTTGTACATTAACGAAGATTTTCATAGTTTAGGTAAAAGATCATAATTATGAGGATAAGAAAAATAAGTATTTTTTAGAACTGAGCTTATATTACTTAAATTAGGAGGAGGTGAAAGGAGTACAGAGACATGAAAAGTAGTAAGGAAACGATATGAATATATAACATTGTGGTAGCCTGTCTCATCTTGATTGAGTGCTCCTTAGGTTCACTTCTTTTCTACAGCATAGAGGAACTGAAGTAGTCAGCTCTCTCCTGCTTGTTCGAGTAAAATGAAGAATGTGAGTGGCTACCACAAGATGGAATGAGTGAAGATGACATGCCCATAAGTAAAAATGAACAATTCAGGAAGAAATTATGATGGTTAACCTTTTTGGATTGACAGAGGTTAATTTATGTGAGAGATGCATGGCATTACAATATATGTATATGTAGGGGCTTCATATTATCATTGTGAGTTTTTGTAAAATCATTCTTCAAAGTTCAAAAGTTAGAGCCCTCATGTTTAAAGATATCGTTTTTTTTTTTTTTTTTTTTAAGTAACTAGACAAGTTAGAGAAAAAGAGCAAAGATATTGTGTTATGGGTTGCAGCAGGTAAATTTAAATTTAATCACTCAAAGGGAATCCATCATTATAATTTAGACATTGGTGAAGAGTAGGTTCTGACAAACATGCAATAAGAGTAAATGGCGACCTCTGCATATAGTACAATAAAAACAATACAGTACACAGTACATGACAAGATTTGTTAATGAATAAAAATGCATACAAGTACTTTTACACATAAATAAATCATAAATTTAACTTGTTCTTATGCTACATCATCATTATTCCTTATTTCATATAAATATCTCCTTAATTAAAAAATCAACAAATTGAAGTATAAGAGCTGAATTTTAGAGTGAAATATATCTAGTAAGCTATTTTTCAGTTACTTCCTGTCTTACACTCCATTCCAAAACTTTATCTAAACTGTACATTATTAATTTATAGTAACTCATAATCTTCTATCAACTAAAAAAAATTTACTGAAGGACTCTTGTTCAGACTTGCTTAGCTTGGTATAGCCCTGTGGAAATTTTCAGACTTTTTAATTCAAGGAAGTACTTCTGTAAAAAAACAAAATGGGATTTTCACAATTGCTGCTTTTGCAGTTTCCAGAAGTGCCTGCTGTTGACTGTTTGAACACATTGGTAAACATTCATGGGTTTTCTTTCCATTATGGGTGATCTTTATGCAGTACTGTAGTTTAGTTCTGATTGGTTATTAAAAGGCAGGAGGTGAAGAAAATCTTTGGTCAGTGACTGAACATCAGTTTGCCTATAGCTATGCTTTCCATATGGTCTTCCTTTAATAATATCTCTTGACAGCATCCTCCAAGATATTAAACACCTTTTCATAGACAAGCGATCTTGCATCTGTGGCCCAGAGAAAGTCTAGGTGACTGAAAGCTGGGTTGGGAATTTTGTGAGTGGTTTCCAGACGTGGGAGCTTCTGTTCCAGGAGCCTAACATCCTGTGGGGAAAAATTCAAAGAAATTTACCAGAAGTCATACCCATGAAATCCTTCCACATACTACCTTTACATACTGTACAATGACCGAAAAGTTTAGTACAGTAATATTGATCGAGATTGTTTCCAGTTTTTACCCCGTACTTTTAAACACATTTCTTTTAATATCAGCCAATTACAGTAGGTTCTTATGAAAGTAATCTTGCATTAGCCAGACTTGATGACCTTGTTATATGATAATTACATATATTGTACATTTATTTTGGGCAAATTCTTTTTTTCAAGAAATATTGCCATTTAATATTTTATTTCTATTACCGTAATGTGAAAATAAAGTGGACTCACCTTTTCTCCAGTCATCCAGTCATTATCAGCCCAGAAGAGATTGATAGGGATATTAATCTTGCTGACGTCATATACAGGTGGACGTTCTTGTCCGTAGTGCTTCAGGTTCCTCTTTCGCCCAAAGTCAAATTGCTGAAACCGACCTGAGACAACAAGAGAAACAGAAGTTATTATATTTTTTACATATTTAGATCTTGCATGTCTGCATTTGGATAGGCATCAAACTAGCAGGAGCTGGGCACAAGACTGATGATAACCTTGTAAGTTGTTTTTTACTTGTCTATAAGTAATATATCAAAGTTGTTAACATGCATTCATTTCTGGACTCACCTGATGTGTAACCCTGAGCAAAGTGGAAAAGTGTCTGTGTAGAGGAGCCAGCTGGGTTGTGTGAGAGAATTATTGGTACCATTTCCTGAGGAGAGATGAATAGTATTAACTCTTGTACAGTGGGGTGTTATTCGGTGATAGTTTGAGCCAGTCTTCTTATATGTATGGAAGGCTGTTGCATATGGGTTAATAGAAATAGATGTTTACCTTAACCACCCTACATGACACTAGTTGCCTTCACACCTAGGCCACACCTCTTGTATGCACATTTTCATCACTTTCCCCATCCCACCTTGCAAACCACACACTTCTCAAGATATAGTAATGTGTTGTAATACTGTAATCCCTTGGAATTCATAAGCTGTTAGAATTTTTTCAACTCTCACTAGAAACAATGGAAATATAGTACAGTACAGTGCAATTGATACAATACAGTATATCTTAACAATTAACTGACGCTTCTTTTTGTTCTATTTCCATTCCGTAACTATTTATGCTGTCTTTCCTCACCTCATTTGCTCTGGCTGGATCAAAGCCAGTGATCATAAACTGGAGATTCTCACAGAGGGTATGACTGCCACACACCCTATAGGGATCCCACAGTGAAATTAACAGCCGATTGGTCAGAAGCTCGTTATCATTACCAAACAGCCGCAGGATAAACTGGGGAGGTCAAAGCAGTTATTAACAAAGTTCATGCCAGTATGTCAGAAATTAGACTATAGATATGTACAGTACTTCTAATTTCATATAATGTTTAAGACATCAGCAATTTATGGGTAGATAAGTTTGGGTAAAAATAAAAGAAATCAGTTTTCTGAAGTGACATTGTATTCAAGGAGGTGGGATTTTCTTATGTTAATACTGTATTAATCGATTGTATATAAGACTTCTAAATTCAGTATAGTACAATTTTATCTGTATCACTATTCAGTACTCACATGCAACTCATTAACTAGTGGAGCAAGGTACTTAATAGGCGAGGCGATGCTGGTTAAGGTTGCCACAGGTGCAAGGGCAACCATGCTAGCCACACGTCGCTGATAGTACTCTGGCTGGGTACTCATCATGGCAAAGAACACAGTTGTGCCCATTGAGTGACCTACATAAAGTAGCCTCTCTTCTCCTGTATACTTTAGTACATATTCTAACATTGCAGGGAGGTCATACTTTGCCATCTCATCATAGCTGAAAGAAGAGTATCAAAAAGTATTTTATTATTTGATGAATAAGACATTTTACATGAGAAATATCTGGATCAAGGATTATTTTTATAATACAGTAATATATTTGTTCAAATGGAAGTTGAATTAATTATTGTGGTTGTCAGAGATATTATCAACAAAAAATAATAGTACAGTTCTTAATATTTAATGTGGACTATAAGTTGCAGGACCATTCACAAAACCTATGAGATGCTGGGACTGAGCAAAATAGAATATCATACACACACAGACAAATTCTCACCTGAATCTCCAAAATTGTGAATCAGTGTGAGAAAGATTAAGATGCCTGCGTGAATAAATGTTGCCTCGGAAGTTGCCCATCCACACATCATAGCCACTGTCTGACAGCATGTATGCTGGGGAAGGAAAAATATTTATTAATGTATTATAGTTTATGATGATGGGATGGTGAAACCGGTGGGTGGATTGTCATGGAAATACTGTATATTTCTTCAACTTAAAGCAATTTAATGATACCTTGCTCTACAGTATAGTACTGACTAGACTTATGTACCCAGAGAATCATGTGGAGTGTTAGTGTTCCAGTTGTCTGAGGATCCCATTAACCCATGTTGTAGGAAGACCACCTTCTCTCCCTCTACATGTGTGCTTGACTCCTGTCCCTCATCATTCACAGGGTGGCTTGGCTCCTCCTCCATCCTGCCCTCCCCATCTTCAGGAAAGTCAGAGCTCGGCTGAATGGGATCCTGGGTCACGTTGGTGCTGGGATTAACCTTTCTCCTGTGAGTACAGTATGAATATTTTGTGTTTTTAGTGTTCTTCATTTATATAAAGGTGCAGAGGGAAGGTTAGGAAATTAATGCAGGTAGTTTGAAATAATAACTCGATGCCAGATTGTATTGGACTTTTTGAATTTTGCCGTTAAAAATAGATTCGAAAACTTTAAATAGACGTGAGATCAAAGCAATATGGCAATAGTTGGAAGTTTGGGAGGGTCAGATAAGAGCAAACTTCCTGCTGAAAGGATGGCAGACAAGCGGAAAATCTGCTCAGACAGAGAGTCAGCACGGAAGTACAGTTCTTTAAAATCAAGGTCAAAGGGCAAGAAGTACAGTACTTCCTTGAAGAGATTCTGATGGTAGGCACAAGTTAAATCGGAGGGGAGTGATGGTTTTTGGTGAAGTGCCAGAATGACAGGAGGAGAAAGATTTTAGCTAGTTGAAGAACATTCTACAAACCCTTTGTATCCTTTTGGTTTTAAGTCTTGTAGAATAGAGTACAGTATGATATTAGTCAGATATTAGTTCAGAGAATGTATGAATTAGGTTTACAGTGTTATTTGATATGGTTATCATGTAGTCTATGTGTGTGTGTGGTTTTATTAATTTTTTTCATATCGTTTACTGACCTGGAATTAGTGGTAGGCTTATCAGGGTTGGTGTAAGGTGGGATGTGGTGGACGGTGAGGATGTATCCATCGGGGGTGATTACATCGTGTGTCTCCACCGTGTACCCAACCCCTATTCCAAGGTCAGCCTGCTCCAACAGTAACAAACAAAGATAGCGTTAGCATCGACTACTACAACTGGGGGTGTGGTTTGGAAATAGGTCAGAGTTCCCCCAGTCATTCGACACTCATTCAGTGTCGAATTACACAAGTTAATACCTGGAACGGATGTGGGAAATTTATTTGATGTGAGGTTAACCTAGTCTAGGAAAGGAAATTCATTGTATCTTCCTCTTCTTCCTCCCTCGATATCTCTCACACAAGAGATCGATTTTTTTATGCCAATTTCTGTGTTATATTAATAGTATAAGACGTACTACAGGGTACTTACATTTTTAACACTTTTTAATATGGCGATTTAATTGGAATGAAACACGTGGCATATCTGAAATGTTTTATCAATTTTTCACAAACAAGATGATTACGATAGTATTCATGATCACCTCAACAGATATACAATATAAGTCATAGGGAAGTGGGTTCATTGGCGCTATACACATTAAAGTATTCTACGCCGGTGGAATGATAATGAGTGAAAGGGAGAGTGACACGTGAGATGGGGTGGGTGGGCTGGTGGCTGGGGGGGTCAAGTGCGTAGTGTTATTGGTGGCCCTCACATTAATAACACCCACCTACGGTACACACCCACACTTCTACGACATACCTTCACCTCTACTATGTGCCTCATGATTGGCTGAGCTGTTGTTGTCATAACCCTGCCCATTTTTTCATCCAGTCATTGCGCGCCAAACCTAACACGTTCACCTCTAATAACTGCATTCTTTATTGATTTATTTATTGACTTGTGGATGTAAAGTCACTCCACTCACAATAAGTATTCAACCCCTTGATTCCTTCTACGTAAAATAAATTTAAAAAGTGAGTTCATGCATCAAAAGGGTGAACGAACTGTAGACTTGTTGGATATTTTTGCACAATATTTCCTGTAAATTCATTCCTAATTGTCATATCCTATCGGACTCTTATCGTGTTTTGAAATACCCAAATCTGTCAGCCCGGAACTCTGACTTGACGGTGGTTTTCCTCTGACTTATATAATCGTTTGGTGTTAGTTCAGTTAAGATGTTAAAGAACATGTGTACGTATTTCAGAATACAATGGCGGAAGAACCATTTCGTAAGGTCAGTAAATTGTTACACCACACCAGAATATTTGAAAAGTCTCATTATTTTTCCCCTCCCCACTATCTCCGTCGATTGTCAATGTGGGTTAAGTGATGCGTGCTTGTTTACCCAAAAGATAGTGTGTGTGTGTGTGTGTGTTGACTGCCGGCGAGCGAGAATCATGTCTCCCCACGTGAGTCAAGGCGAGGTCAATAGGTAGCTTCTCCCCTCCCCTTCCCATCCCCACTTGTTATCAGCACCGATGGGGTTGTCCGTAAACACATTGGTTACATTACGTAGGTGAAAACAACAACAACATTCTTGTTATGCAATTGATGCCCTCGAGTAAAAATAATGCGCATCAGGCTGGTTATTTTTCTATTTTTCCTCCTTAATAATATTGGTTTGTTGTTTTCTTACTGTTCATCATTATTTATACGTTACCATTACATTACGTTGGTGAAAACAACTACAAAATTCTCATTATGGTGACCTAGAGCCTCGACCTGCTGAAGATATTGCTGCTCTTGAATTGAATGCTAATAATTTCTCAAAAAACTGTGCCACAAAATAACCCAAACCAGCTACAATCTTAAGTTAGTAGGTTCCACTTGGACGGCAAATCTTGAATGTAGGGCAGATATCTCTTCCTATACCCAACTATGATATTTGACATATTATCAGTGATTACGTACTTATATTTCCTACTACGCCCCAGATTCCAGCCTTCTATTGCTCAGTGGTAACCTAAGCCTTCGAACAAGTAGCCTGTTACATAATAAATAGATCACACTATATTTTGCTGTTGTTGTTATTAAGCTATTTGCTCAAAGAAATGATGATCTCTATAATCTACCGAGAACTAATTGGAAGATGGATGAAACCACAAATAGTTTTGACTTGAGGACTGGGGAAAATGTGTCCACGTCATTGATACTCGTCCAGGGTAAACCTTAATTCTTCCATGCATGACGTGGCAGTTCGTCCAAAGAAAGCATACATTCAGGAGAGATTAATGTCTCGTCCATTATACTGTATACTTGCGGCTGGTCAGTTTCAACCTAACCAGCCAGGCTTTCCCCCCAACTTTCTCATATATAGTGTAGGTCGCCGGTCAGTCTGTCTACACTTATTATGTTCCCTCGCTCCGAAAGCACCTAGGTGATAAACCCATTAAACCTGTGAACCTAGAAAATTGTATTATGAAAGTGTAAGAGCCAAATGAGAATTAAGAGTTGAAGGTCATATTATTATTATTATTATTATTATTATTATTATTATTATTATAGGGTATTCTTTGTGTTCGTACATGCATGGGTGGTGTACAGTCGGCAGCATAAGTTCGCTTCATTTCTACCTGCGTATGTATTAGCTATAGTGATGTTGTAATGCAAGTTTAATGAAGAGATGACATTTATAGTTCTCATATGGTAAATTACGTATGTTGTTAGAATAAAAACTGGTTCAGAATGCAACTATCTGGTCTTATTAGTAATATTAAATACATAAGATGGACGTGAATATATGCTGCCAGGTGTACAAACGTATGTCATTATGTATGTATATATGTATGTAGTATATACTGGATGTTTATATGTGATGTGAGTGTGAATAAGCATGTATGTGCATTTCTAGTATATCCCAAGATCAGTATTTACTTATATAAAATATAGGTTGATCTTGGTATATGCCACAGGCGAGTAAGAATGTGTGTGTGTGCGTGCGTGTTTGCGTGACGTGTACCGGTACATGCATAATTAGTAGTCTTTGGGTCTTCATTGTGATAAGACATGATAATGATATGATACCACTACTGTTCATTCCTTGTTCAGGCATGTGTGTGTGTGTGTGTGTGTGCACGCTCGTGAAATAAATTGCGGATTTGCGCTGAACATTTGTAATGGGAGTAGACCAACAAGTTGATTTTAACAATAATGTACACAACTACTATTTCCAGTATATATACTGTACAGAATAAGAGTATCAGCAGCAGCAGCAGCAGTAACAAAGTCATTATTAAAGTTGGTATATTTAGTTGTAGTGAGGAAAAACAGGTTAAGCTTCTTGGAACTTAACAAACCGTATATTATTTGCTTTTCATAATCACTTTAAACTTCAACAACAACAACAACAACAACTCCTCTGTCTCAACAATTGATACGAAATCTTATCTGTAGCCGGTATCATTGAAAGAAAGTGTTTGTTTATTAGATTGACCTTGCTGGCCTATTTACGCTATCGTAGGTAAACAACTCCAATCTGTGGGAGGTCGCGTGTGTGTCCCTACTTACCATTAGTTTGAGAGGGAAATATGGAGCAAGTGAATCCTCTAAACTATTCCAAGCAACAGATCACTATTATTTTCGTTCATTTGGTCCTGTCTCCTGGTATACTCTGGAGGAATCAAGGCACTACAACATACCCCAAAAGTGTATACAGTACTATCTATCATCCCCTTATTCACCCGAAATGCTGAGAATATGACCTCGATTGTTATCCTGATTAGGTTATTACACAAACAGATAATTCTTCCTCTTTTTCAGTCAGGAACAAAGGAAAGGTATTTGTGTTCACTGGTTCAGGGCCCCTCCGTCGTTATCCTTGTCGTGAGCATTAACAATAAACTTTTAATTTATATATACCGTACTATAATATTACATAAAATCGAGGCCACGTGGTGCTGCTAAGAAACACTCCTGAATAAATATTATAGCCACTGTCATCTTTACACCGCGAAGGTATAATGAGCAAGGATAATAGACTATATATAATCTATAGTCTATTATCCTTGGTAAAATGAGGCATATTTATCTATAGTATCTAAGGTAGCCTGTAGATAACTATATATATACAGGTCTACTGTATAGCCATCTGGAGCTACTAATTCTTTCAAACAATTCCAAGCAACAAGACACCTTTATTTTAGTCAATCTGATTCTATTTCCTGGCATACTTTGGTGGAATCGAGATATTCTAAATGCACAGAAAGTATATTAGCCCCTTAAGGAATATTTGAACGTGAATATAACAAATTTAAACTCTTGTTTTTTTCTGTATCATTATTACTTCATGACACATGCAGACGATAGGCGTAGCTATCCTATTTTTATCTTTAGACATTATAGCATAGCAACTGAGGCAATACAAGGTCAAGTTCTTGCATTATCTAATCAAGCAGTAACATCAACAATATGACAACGAACTTTACACTTTGCTTGTGGTCAAAGTCTTATACGGAAACCATGGTAAAGACCCTGTGATCGTGTATTAGAATTGGAGGCTTCTGATTCCTCCTGACTATGCCATGAAACAAGCTCCATCCATATAGGTAGTGTTTCGTGGCAATGTTGGATGGACTCATTTATTTTCCTCCTATTATCTGACAACATCACCACAGGGTCTCATAACACCCAACTACGTGTACGGAAAAACACCTCTTAACCTCGATATAGTCTTCCCCAGCATGTCCTGCCCCTCTACTCGCTTCACACTTTTCACTCACTTTGACTCTTTACACTCGCTTGACTCTGTCCACTCACTTTGACTCTGTCGGAGTCTGTCCACTCATCTTTCCCTCCCTTGCTTCCTTCTTCTCGTCACCCTTCTCATCTTCATGCTGTACAAACACCCTACTTACTTGCTTTAAGCCAAAAATAATGTAACGTTTCATAATACCGTCACTCAGTATTTACGCTCGCTTGATAAGTAGACTATACAGAGGAAATCACCATATAGATCTCTGTGTTAAATTTAGTCTGTGTAAACCTCCGTGACAACAGTGGCAAGTCATCCTGTAATTACTGTACCTATTCCACCGTGAAATTTGTGGTGCAGGAAATCAGGTTCTATGTGTGTGTGTGTGTGTGTGTGTGTGTGAGTCCCAGGAACGTAACGCATCGTATCTTGCAGCCCTTTTCACAATTTACTTCGCTCCCATGAACATTGAAAGCTGAGTTAAGTGGGAGGTACAGTACAGCTTTGCGGTAAATCTGGAGCAACTGATGATACCTCCAAAATATTCCAAACAACAAACAAAACACCATTATAATATCTAGTCCTGGAGGAAACGGTGCACTCTGCTATACATATCACAAGTGTACCAATGAAGCATGCAATCAGCCCTCTGTATTCTTGAGGCGTATAGGTCAATTAGAACCCAATACCCTATATACTGTTTGGCATTGACTATTATATAATGTGTAGCCTATCAAGATGCACCAGGGCCCCTCTACCTACTTCATTCACTACACGGCCTTCTCTGTTCTGGGTCAGTGGGATAGGCATATGATTGAAGGGGGGAGGGGGTCATGTTTCTACTGTATCATGGTCCAGGTAACTACTGTACATTTTATTTCTGAACCGTGTACTGTATATTAATGTGATAATCGTCAGTATTTCAAAAGAACGACTTCATAATGTGATGTCGAAAATATACTCCCATTAATTTAACATCCGTTGAAGTTGGAGAAGTAATGTTTATGCCTCGTTTGTCTGTCAGTGAACAATATATCTCAAAACTGTGTGAATCTATTTCCACGAAAGTTAGTGGTTAGGTAGGATATGGGCCAAGGAAATGGGGATTAAATGTAGAAATCTATCGTAACAGCACAAGTGGAGGTATGAGAGCTAACAAAAGCCATTGATGTTAAGGTACATTAGAGAGCCTTTATTCCTCCAAAGTATGCCAGGAAATAGGACCAGATGAACAAAACTAATGGTGGACTGTTGCTGGGAATAGTTTGGAGGAATCATTATCTCCAAAAATACCCACACTGTACCCCCTCCTTAAAAATGAGGATGACTGGCTGTATACTTTCACCAGTTTTGACGTGAGGGGATTATTAGCTTTGGTGGAGGTTTTCAGTCTCCCAACGCCCTTTTAGTTCTTACTGTATTATTACTTGGCACCTACTGTATGTTTCAATGGGACAGACAGTACTGTACAGTGTTGGTGTTAAAACTGGAGCAACATATTCCTCCAAACTATTCCAAGCAAAGAGTTATTATTTTTAACCAGTTGGTCCCGTTTCCTGGCATACTATGGAGGAGGAATAAAGGCCCTCTATAATATACCAAAACAAAACTATACTATCCCCTTAAAGTAGAGATGTTGGGATAACTTTCCATTATATTATTATCTTGGGAAGAGAATCACAGCTGACCTTTCCTTTCCCTTGTCTCTGACCTTTCACAGTTTCACTCGGGACCACAGTGGCGTATTTACCCCCTGGGCGTTGGTGCTGACAGCTTGACAGTCACTAAATTTAAAGACTACGGATAAACAAGCATCAACTCTATCTTTTCCTATTCCTTCTTCAGTTTACTTACAACAGATAATAGAAACAGACATTCATTTGTTTTGTTTTGTTTTTTTCATTCCTTCGGTTTATTTACAACAAATCTAACTATGAAATAAGAAACATCTATTCTTTTTATTTTCTTATCTTCGGTTTCCTTATAATAATTTTTACAACTACGAACAGAAAATCAGACCTTATGTTTTCCCATTCCTTCGGTTTACGTACAACTAATCCGAAAGTCAATCGTCGAACAAGACAGTGTATAATAATATGGTCGAGTATCGATTGGCTTTTGCTCTCCTGAAAGTTCCAAAACAGACAACAATTCCCAGTGTGTGTGTGTGTGTGTGTGTGTGGTAGGTAGGGTGTGTATGTGGGGAGGGGGAGGGGGGAGAAAATTGTTGTAGGTATGTGGGTGTAAGGTAGGGTGTGGTGTGTGTGTGGGTGTATAAGGTGGGGTGGTGTGTGTGTATGTTCCTCGTCCTCCTTTCACTTTCTAATGTTCTATACCTACGAGACCATAGATAGAGTACGTTCAAGTCCAGGAGGGAGGGCGGTAAAGGAAAGTGAGCGATATCTCTTTCCAAACTGTTATCATATGATTTCGCTCAGGTGTTTACGGTTCTTCCCCTTGAGGTTAATAGTACTGTACTTTAGGCCTTGTTTAGCGGAGAGACTATCATATATATGGCCACTCCCTCCCTCACGAATACCTCTCTTCCCACCTTCCTTTCCCCCTCCCTCCCTCCTCTCTCACACTTCCCCCCCCCCCTTCCTTCCTTTTCCCCTCCCTCCTTCCTTTTCCCTTCCCTCCTTCCTTTTCCCTTCCCTCCTTCCTTTTCCCCCTCCCCCTATCCTTACTTTCCCTCTCCCTCTATCCTTACTTTCCCTCTCCCTCCTTCCTTTCCCCCTCCCTCCTTCCTTTCCCCCTCCCTCCTTCCTTCCTTTCCCCCTCCTTCCTTCCTTCCTTTCCCCCTCCTTCCTTTCCCCCTCCTTTCTTCCTTCCTTTCCCCCTCCTTCCTTCCTTCCTTTCCCCCTCCCTCCTTCCTTTCCCCCTCCCTCCTTCCTTTTCCCATCCCTCCTTCCTTTCTCCCCTTTCTCATTCTTTTCTCCCTCTCCCCCTCTCGTATTATGTTTCATTTTCCAACCATGATATTTAATCAAATAGTTAAGTTAGGGCCAACCAACATCACAGTAGAGAGAGGAAAAAATGTTATCCCACAAAAAATGTAGGTCGCCGGAACAAGAAAAGCGATTTGTATACAGTCTGCATGTGTCGGTACTGTCCCCGGCATTGGTCTTATCCAAGGTGAATATACAGTAGCTGCCTTGGTCTTGTCTCTCCTCCTGCATGCCCTTCAAAACGTAGAAAGAACCCAATTGATAGAGATAACTTGGATGTAACTTATTAAATGCGTGGTACTGTGAACCCTGTCGAACCCTATTGATAGAACATTACTTACCTATATATACTGTATAGATGAATGATTACGTGTTCTTTTTAATTATCATTGTGACATTGGAAAGCACTTCACCACGATGACTAAATTTATTGTGAATAACGCCTATAGCACTTATTCTCCAGTTGGAAGGTGATGGGTCGGGTAGTTAAAGTTTATGGATTTCATTCATAAACAGTTACCGGTAGCTTTAGATTATAATGTCGTGTACTTTACCACCAGAAGTGACTGACTATAATCACATGGTTGGCTTAGAGAGTGCTTGCTGGCTTGCTGGATTTTCACGTAACAAATATGACTCATTTGTGGACTGTAGACGGACTTATGCATTACAGTTATTCATGAATTATTAAAAAAAACTCTAATATGCACTTGAATTTATGTTTAATAGCTATTGCATATTTTTCAAGACATACCGGGACCAACATATACCATCATACTGTAATTCATAGACTGGTAAATGAGACACAACTACTCTCTTACCTGTGATTGTGGCACTTGATGTGTTCAATGGTGACACTTCCCCACTACACCTAACCTACTACACGGTGGCCCGAACAATTTTAGGAACATGTCCAAATATGCCGCGGATGTTCGTAAACAAGTCGAACTAAAAAACAACAACACAAGATTTCGAATATGTTGCAAGTCTATATAGTTGCCCTCAGCAAGTCAGAAACAATGTTTCAAACATTCCATGCATATTTATCGTGATGTGCCCTATACCATATACCATACCATATCCTTTCCTATCCTACCTTGTACTTTCCTACCATGATTTACCCTGTAGTCCTTTCTTACCATGTCCTACCCTACTCTATGCTGCCATGCCCGTTCCTAGCCAATCCTTTCCTGCCCTAGCTTATGTCCTGCGCTTTCCTATAGCCTGCCCTTTCCTGGTTATCATACTCTACCCCACCTTTTCCTGCCATACCCTACCGTACCCGGATACAAGTTCATTGCAGTACTTACCGTGGTCTGTATGTGTGAGTCGGACGTGGATCGGAGGAGTGTGTTAATGATACTCCCCAGGAAGGAAGTCTCACGTGCTGAGCGTTGTCGTCTCGTTACCGAAGCCCCCTCAGTCGTCAGCACCGTAGCCGTCGTCAGCAAAGTCAGCGCTAACGATATTAAACTTTTCATCTTGACAGCAGCTGACTAACTTGTTTTGTTTCTGTTGTTGCCTTGCCAGAAGTGCTTAGATTATATATATATATTTACTTTCTCTGGTTCTTGAGATAGGTTTCCACAGTTAGTTGTCTTTTTTGTTAGTTAAAATAGCTTACTCTTTTACTTTTTTCCATATTTGTGTGCTTTGATCATCTATCCTTTTGTTTTTGTCTGCCACTATTAAAGTTTTATATTTATTTTTCTGTTATATTCGATGTTCTATGAAATGGATAGATATTTGCACTGACTGTTCGTGATTACACCTGTTTGACCCCAGTCTTAATTTAGATTAGGTCAGGTCATCTATTTAACTGCTGTACTTCACGCCTCTTATCTGCTCCTGCCTGAAATGTAACGAAATTTAGTTATGCTTACAAGAGAACTAGATATGATAGATAACTATAGTTTGATTTCACAAGTGATTACCTCATATTGAAGACTTAATTATATCCTGACCCCTGAAAAGTAACTATTGCTAATGGATGTTCCTCAGTTAAATGGTCTAGACTCTAGAGTTATTCATGTTACAAGTTAAACGACAACACTGTTAAAATGAACGTGACGCTAAATAATAACTACTCACGCACGGTAGTTAGTCAGAATACAATAACAGATAATTAGAGTATATTCCTCAATGGTTTAATAAGAGCTACCCAGAGTTGTAAAATTGAGCTAAATAATCTGGGGTCGAACACGCTCATTCAGGCTACAGAACACACACACACACACACACACACACACACTGGCTACGTAAAGAGAACACACACACACACACACTGGCTACGTAAAGAGAACACACACACACTGGCTACGTAAAGAGAACACACACACACACAGACTACGTAGACAGAACACACACACAGACTACATAGACAGAACACATACACACAAACTACGTAGACTGAACACACACACATACACACACAATCTACGTAGACAGAACACACACACACACAGACTACGTAGACAGAACACTCACAAACACAAAGACAGACAACATAGATGGAGCATAAAACCACATATAAAACGCCCACCAGTTTTTTTTTTTTTTTTTTTGCTCTTCAGGGTTCAATTAACTGCGTACCGGTATTTGTTTTTGTTATCAAGCTGAGGCGTTTTTTCATAGTCATTGGATCTCTTGTAACACTCAAACCTCCTCCCTTATCAATCAGTGACCTCAGGTAGAAAATCATTGATGGGGCATGATTTTGTCAGCTACTCGTGACTATACCAACAAACAGACCTCTTCAAGTGTTTGTTTGTACCAATCAGTAAACCTCCACTTTGCCGACGTACAGTATACCTTTTGATTCGACGTGTGTGAAAAACTTACATTAATTATAGTCAGCTTGACATGAACGCCTGCATGCATGGCCGGACTAACACTAGTCTTCCCAGAGTAAATCTAATGCAGGTTATTTTAACACGGTGTGACATTAGAGGAAAAGTGTGGGATTAAATAAGGCAACCCAGAATGTAATAAACCATTTCTAAGGTGAACTCAAGGAGAATTTAGGAAATCTGAAAAGATTACCTTTCCCATAAAATGTCTTTCCGTATTTATACTAATATTCAATCCAATGACGATCCCTTCAATTGCCCAGGTAAGCTAGTCTCTGAGAGATGGGATTGACAAGTGGACAGACAGACTATGCTCAAAATATTGTAGCGTGCTAGCTGGTCTGGCTCAATATTTCAACCAAATTTGTAATTTAGTAAGAGGATATCGTGCGAGTAATCTATTAATTGTAATTAGAACATAAAAATCGTAGTCTATTATTTCACTTACCAGTAATCGACACCGATATTATTATTATCCTAACGACGAATATGTCCAACAGTTATTTTCAGTATAGAATGATCCTTTCCAAGCTGAACTGTTGCACGTTTGGTTGTGTCGTGTAATGTTTCATTGACCTTTGATAGTAAAAAAAATATGTTTTGTTGGTTCTTTAACCCTAAACCACGGCTGTCGAATGTAATATTTTTTCCTGACTATGTGTAAACAATGTTATATGTATTTTGTCACCGTATTTTGTCTTAATTCACGGGTTAAACAATATTCATTAAAACCGAAACTAGTTCAATCAACACATAACTTACCTGTGTTGGGCAGTGTGGGTTGTATATGTGTATAAGGCAGTGTATAACTCGTGAGCCATACACTCGGAGACTGGTGGTGGTTCGGGAGTCTGTCTGCTTATACTACTTCTGCTGATGTTGACTGCTTATACTGCTTCTGCTGATGTTGAAAGAAGGAAAGGCCACTGAATGTATCGTCAACACTTCAAGATTTAGAGATAACCAGTGGAAGATACTAAAAACTGTTTGTATATGATAATAGCTGATAAACATTCGTGACAATAATTAATTACTTGTATAATTATTTACGCGCATGTGCGGTTGTTGTTTGCAGTGTTGCAGGTTTCGATAATTAATGTTTTTGTAGAGTAGAATATTGCACTTACATTAAGAATAATTGTTTAAATATTCTTTACAATAAAGATGTATAACAAAATAGTGTGAAATCAGCACCGTTATCAATTGTGCCCTCAAGCACATTCATATGTTTTTATCTACAGCTAGTAAGGATAAGGTATCTGTTTATATTTTCACTGTACAGTATTGCTCTGATCTAAAATAGACATATTCACATTTCGTGATATGTAAGATACTACAGTAACCACGGTTATTTAATATTTTTGGCCACTTAATTAAACATTTAGGACATACAGAATCAAAATTTTCGTTGATTAATTGTGCGAATCCGTATATTTCATTGTCCAATAATGCCAAATCAGTTTTAAGATGTACAACCTCTGATTTTAGTCACATATTGATGTAAACTTGTCACCTGTTGATTATACTCACATTTAAACGAACATGAATTTACGCGCTGAAATTTGTCGCCGATATAATATTATAATGTTCCCTTTTATTTTGACAATTTATCCCACTGGCCACTAACTTAGGTACTGACACATGAAAAATTCGTAAGTAGAGTGTGTGTGGTGTAGCCCACAAGTATATCTAATTCAACTCTCACCAACAATGTGACTAAACTTTCATTCTCTTACCGAAAGAAGAAAGTTTGAGAGCCAGAGAGTATCATACGGAACTGCATTTATGGAAATAAAATATTTTCTCGACACAGGAAAATTAGTTGCTCCAGAGTTTAGACTGATATCGTATTGGCATTATATCCACAATGTAGAGGATGATTATATTTGTGTACATAAATAATACAAAAATGTGTGGCTAATCGTACGTCAGACACCTTTGTTCACTGGCTGGCTGCTGCTGCTTTGCTCGTCCTCTCCCAAGTGTGGTCGATTTGATGACACTGTTTTACTATTCTTGTTACTTGTTTACTTGTTTGGAAAATAACAAGTATAGTAACACAATGTTATCAAATCGACTATACCAGGAGAGCTAATATAACCAGTCAGTTCCATTATCATGTTAGGTTTAGTCTCGATCGTGTCTGTAGATATATCGGCATCAAGTCATATTAGATTATGATAATATATAGCCTATACAGTAGAACGATTTAAAATATAAATAAAGGTGGGTGGGAAGCAGGGGAAGCTCAAACCACAAATGTTTCGGGGGAGGGAATGCATCTGGTCTGTGTGTAGGCTATATGACTCTATCTGTATTTGTTTTTACTGTATACGTTAATTAACATTCATCTTGATAATAATGTGTGAGTATTCTTCCACCTGAGCGAATTGATATGATAAAGGAAATACAATAGAGTTTTATACCCAGTTAGTTGCCTTCTAATTAATTACATCCAGTGGAACTCTTAGTTTGTGCATGTACGTCTCGGCAAGTTTTTTTTTTTTTTATAATAACGGGTTGTAGATTTAAAAAATTCCCTTGACTTCAAAAACACACCATTGTCATTGTCCTATTATCAAACCAGGTAGCACAAGAGTAGTGGATCAATTTCAACGTGAGGCATGATATGTCCTTGTTGTCCTTCCCTGTTAATGAGGCCCAATATGGAAGCAATTTTTGTTGTCCACACAGCTAATTTATATCCGTAGATTCCAAAATGTACGTTTGGTAGGTGATATGTTTTTAAAGTTTCTCAGTCAGTGGCCGTAATATTTTTCATTTTGGTCATGTTCTGTGTAAGTATTTGCTTTCGAAGACTGGTTGTTAACAACTAGAAGCCATGTTTTGTAATGTCAGGATAGTGTAAAATACAGTAATGCACGCCGTGTCTTCCTAATGTATACTGCAAGGTCAAGGGAATTCCCTTGACCTTGGTATACTGTATGTTCACTAAGTTCACTTGCATATTTTACGGTGAAGAAAGAACTGAAAGATTATAATGGAGAAGAAAGTCAGCTATACTAGGCCATGAAGACTTTGTGCCTCAAGGTAGGAGACAGCTGAAGAGATGGAAGGACAGGAAGGTATTGGCTCCGGTTCGAAGTGGTGCCCAAACCCTCAAAGAATTGCCCATATCCTAGCAGGCAACTTTCCCTTACAGGACGTGACAGAAAGTGGAGATGCTCATCTGGAAAGTGATGACAAGCCAAAATGTATATATTGGTCAATTGCAAAGTTCATTATCCATTAGATGTCAGAAGTGCTTCCCATCAACAAAAAATAGTCTAGTATAAAGTCAACGAAAACTGGAAGTCACCATCCATTCTTGAAGAGAAAGCGAGAGTACAGTACAACTCAGCCAGACAGACATACAGAGGAAGAGGGTGAAAGTGAATCTCAACATTCCCCACTGACTAATGTGGAATTTCCTTTTCACTCCCTAGGCCAATGTTATTTATATCTGTACTTATATATTCCCTTTTTCATGAAAAATTATAATTTCTTTCCTCTATATTACTGGTGTACAAGGATGGATCCTTCCTCACATATCTAGTGTTCTTATTAGGGAATAATTTATTAGTGTTTTGGACATGTGATTTGTTTTATTTCTAGCATCATTTTTATTATTGTCTACCAAGACCAATAGGATACTAGTCTTGTCTATTGGTCTTGATTGTCTACTGTCCTTTGTTCATTACTGTATATCCTACACTAATTTTAGTGTCTGCATTCAGTGGATGTTTTGCCTAGATGTACTCCATCTAGATTCTAGACTCTAGAAGTATTCAGGTTTGCTGGGATTCCGTATCAGAAACAGATGGATCTCTTGGCTCCCCAGGCCTTGTTCTGCCCCTGCTCTAGAATTATTCCAGGCACTGCAAGAATGCAGTTTCATTTTTAGTTAAACCACTTATCTTGCCATAGAATCACAATCATTACTGTAACAGAAGAGATGACTTTGGCCTATTTGCAGGTTGTTCATAGTAGACTTTCACATTCCTGTTTAAATACTTTTTTTTTCTCTCAACCTTGGGACCAGTCACAGTGAGGCCCAGAGATTATTTAGTGAAACTTTAAAGTTTTGGTTGCTTCATGAATGTCATAGTAAATGGAAACAATGGG
Source organism: Petrolisthes manimaculis (assembly GCA_034508575.1). Classification (NCBI taxonomy): domain Eukaryota; kingdom Metazoa; phylum Arthropoda; class Malacostraca; order Decapoda; family Porcellanidae; genus Petrolisthes; species Petrolisthes manimaculis. The sequence goes on from JAWZYT010000337.1 coordinate 106,975, forward strand.
GTTGTATGGTGGTGGTTTTGGTTTTTTCTTTCTACCACACCAGAGGATGGCACCATATTTATACATGTCATTGTGTTGAGAGAGCAACTATAGGCTACCATCCATCATTCACAGCATCAGATCGTGGGAAGTTATTGGGAGTTAATTATGTGTTGGACGCACAGCAGGAATCAACTGTGGTTTTATAAGATAAATTGTAATTTTATAAATACAGAGTAGATCATACAGTATCATTATCAGCATTCTGAATATAATATAAAAAAACAAACAGTAGAGCTTGTATAATAATAATTCTACAGTATATGATTTTTTTTTACCTTGTATTAAAAGTTTGTCATAATTTGTTAAGTACATGAATATATTATTATAATTGTACATAAAACGGTAAACATTAAGTTGTATAGAATAATTAAATAATAGTTTTATAAATTAAGGCAATCTCTAAACTTAATGGAAATGTTCTTACTTATAACATATCATAATTATTATCACATATCTCCAAGTGATAATTCCAACTGGATGATTATATAAAGTTCCAGTTGACAGTCACAATATGAGAGCTGATCATTTGCACATGAGAGACATTATCTAAGACGAATAAATACAAACCTAATTTTATTTGTAAAAAACATATACTGTACTGTACATTGTCCTGTATACTGTAGTAGGAAATTATAAGTTATCTCGTTCAGTCTTACAGTTACAAAAATTTGTGGTATAAATATATCACTTAACAATATCAAAATTATGTACATTTATGCTCAATAAAAAAATATTAAAGTAGATGAAGCACCTTTGTTACAACAACATTTTTGGTATTAGGCCTCATGGAATCCCATGGAATGTATGTTTACTTGATGGCATGTGTGGTTATATTATCATCATCATCATTTTCGTTTAACGTCCGTATTTTCCCATTTAGGATGGGGTTGGACGGGCGATGACTGCTCTCCACATCAGTCTATCTTGTACCATATGTTCTTCTATTCCCATTAAATTCTTATCTTCCATTACACACGTTCTCCACTTTTTCTTGGGCCTTCCCACCGGTCGCCGGCCCCCAACTCTCACCTCCTCCACCTCACTCAACACACCCGCCTCCGCTCTTCTCACATGTCCAAACCATCTCAGTCTTCTCTGCCTCAACCTAACAGAAAGGTTTTCAACCCCACACATCTCTGCCACTTCACTGCTAGACCTCCCATCTTGCCACTTTATTCATGCCATGTATCTCAGCATTCTACGGTCACAGCTGCGTATAACCTCCATCAGTCTGTTTGTCAATGCCCATGTTTCTGTTCCATACATAAGAGCAGATCTCACACAGGCTTCGTATGTCCTTCCTCTGGTCCTCAACCCTATGCTGCGGTTCACCAATAAACTGGCTATTTCTCGCCATCTTCCCCATGCAGTTGCTACTCTCGCTCTTACTGCTCTTTCGACTCCTGCTTCACAGTCCAACATCTCCCAAGTAGCAGAACTGTTGCACTTCCTCTAACACGCCTCCATTTACCATCAACCCGGCGTCCTCTTCATCACCATCACTATCACTACCCATCCCCTCCCTCACACATCTAGGACATTCAAAGTTCCGCACACCTCGGAGAATTATCAAACCCGAGCATCGTTGGTGATACCATTTATTACACTCAGTACACAGCACTGAGTTTGTTCCCACTCCTCTTCCACAACATCCACATGCAGTGCAATTTCCCATAATATGCTTTATTATGGTATTTTATCCATTATTTGATACTGAAGACAGTCATAAATATATACTGTAGTTGGAATATATATACAGTACTCATTTCATAGATATAATAGTCAATAAAATTATAACAAATACCTTGACACTATGTAAAAAGAGGACAAACCGAGTATAATATTATATAATATACTTACCCTGAATATACAATCGACAACCCCGATGTAGATTGAAATCCCATGACCTCTTTCACCAAACTTCATTATAAATGATCCTTCATGACCTCTTTCACCCAACTACAGAATATTATAAAAGGTAAAACTCTGCACATCATATAAAACTAAACATAACTTTTCTTATAGTAGCTGTTTAAATAACAGCTGGCTGAATTGCACTACGTCATGTTGGAGGAAGCAGTGTTGGCTGGCTTGCTCGATAGCAGTCAGGAATATAATGGGTTCATTTTCCCTCATTTTCATTTTGAAGCTGCTGCCAACTGTACCTAAATTAAGCAAATGCATTATTTTACTATACAGTACAGTACACACAAGTAAGAGAATATCTTGTGATCAAATACAGCACAGTAAATTTCAATTCTGAGAACACTTTAACCCCTAAAAACCGCAATTCCTGGCGAAATCCTTCACCTCAAGCCGCAAAAATCACCTGATTTTTTAAGTTACTCTAAGGTTAGTTTTGATCTTATAGGTTTGTAGAGCTTTATTTTACGCACCAGAATATGCAAACAAAAGTCTTCTATCTCCACTGGTTAGAGTACAGCAGCACTTCAAAGTCAGGAAAATAATATGACATATGAGGGGATACGCATGTGTTATTCATGTTTATAATGCGTAGATGCATGAGTATGTGTACCTCGATGTGTGCTTGCGTGTTTGTGTATGTGAAACGAGTATACTGTATAAATGCACTGAAATAGACAGAAAAGGCAACATACACGTCATTTTTGCATACAACTGTGCATACCTGTGATAACACTAACGCACGCATGCACAATGTATGGGAGTGTTTGAAAGTGTGTTAAACTTGTGTCCAATGGCTGATAAGAGCTAGGGGAGGCAGGGAGAGGATGACAGGCCACGAGTGATGGTATTGGCTCAGATAACACAGAGTGAGGGTGGATGTATTTTGGCCACGCCCACCTCCACCCAAGGGGGGGGGGAGTCAGCCAATCTCGACCAATTACAATAGTCCAAGGCTAAAGCTAACCTTTTGTACCATTGCTGTGGCTATATATAGCCCATGCAGTTATTTATGGGCTATTAAATAAAGGCGTTAATCGGTTTTGAGGCCAAAATTTGGTTAACGCCTTAAGGCGTTGATAGGTCTTTAGGGGTTAAGATCTTGCTATAATATTACATTTAATTAATACTGGTATGTGCTGTAGGAGGCTGTATACTATAGAAAGAAACTTTATCGAACATTTTACCATTAAAATAATGATAACAATCTATCATGAACTTTACTCGTCAAAAAGTAATCATCTAATGTTCACCATATTATCATTGCACAGAAGCTCGCATGTAGAAATACATAATTGTATAATTATAACCTGTGACATGGGTACTAGAGATATATTAATTTCAAAATAATCATTTATTTTTCCAGTGTGAATAAAACTGTATCATGGAAGAAGCACTTACCCCCCATGAAAAATCTACAGTATTTCCCCCAACTACATCAATTTTCAAATATGCACTAATGAACCTTTAAGTATTGTATAATACTGTAAACATTTTTTTTCATCTTGAAACCAACACTTTTTAATTGATTCTAGAAGATGCTAGTGATGAATAAATAGTAGAATGCACCTGTAACAGTACAAAATAATATCTCGGCTTACCAGTGTCTCGGTAGTTTCCTGTGGTACATGATTGTTCTGGCACCAATCTTGAAGTTGTGACTGTAGCTCTGATGCCTTGTATCCACTGGCTTGACCCACACACACTGCTTTAATGCCTGTAGGGCTAGTTGTGTACTCGACTTCCAAGCCTGCCAAAAATCATACGATATATCAACCAAAATATCTATTTCACTATAAATACTAATACAAACTGAACACTCATAATTGTGTAGGGTAGGATTAGTATTTCTAGAACAGAGGCAGGGCAAGATCAAACCATATTGCTTCTCATGCAGTACAGTATAGTGAAGTCTCATACTGTACTTCACGTGAATTACAGTACGTATATGCCAACAGGGCATTGTAAAGGCAAATTGAATAACTTATGGGACGAATGACCGTGGACCAGGGCTGCTCCAAAATTTCACTAATTTTTCCCACATTTCCTCAAGATAATCCAAAAACATTATTACAGTACTGATTCTGTACTACTGTATATTATAAAAATATACAGTACTGTATACAAATAGATTGTTTGTCTTGAATTTTTTTTGCCATTTCTCAACAAGTCCTCATCATTATTGACATGGAGGTCAGAGTATGTTCCACTTCAGTCACCTATGGTGTGTGCGTGTGCATCCAGCAGCTATTCTAAGTGATTTAGTTGCAGTAGTTGAAGTATGAGGATATAGTTTTAAAAAACCTTACTTGAACACTCACCAATAGTAAGAACATGCCACAGTTCCACCTGCTTCAAGGACACGCCCATAAACAAACACTGGCTGCGTGAGAAGAAGAATGTCTTGCCATGTTGAGCTCGCAATTGGCCTGTAGTACGGTGTATATCGATCACCACACCTTGTTTCTTTGTATCCTCTGCCTTAATAATCTCATACTCTTCTGTAACCTGTTGGGTATTCCTTATTATTATTGTACAGTACAGTAGTATACTTAGTTATTTGCTTACAGAAATCATCACAAGCCTGTATGCAAGTAGGATATGAAGTGTAGAAGCCTATTTAACATTAAAAGATGTGTAAAGATGAAGTAGGCTAAACTGTATAGTATTGTAGATATTTTTATCTTTGGCAATCCCAGATTTTCTGGTTTCGAGAAAAAACATAACATCAGCAGTTATGATTGATTAATACAAATATAGTTGCATGATACATTATGTTTTGGTCACTTGAATAAATTTCTACAACAGTTATGGATTCAATTACATATACATGGAAATAAGGTACAGAACAATGCATTCTTGAACCTGTAAAGTATAGTACTTGTATTTATGCCAAGTAATTCCCCTGGGCTTGGTGCTAGTTCTCATTGTAATAATAATATGAAAAAGAAAATATGGGAGCCTAATAGAAGGACCTGGTGTGAGGGGGAGACCACCAGTCAGATAGGTAAACAGGGTGGTGGTATACCATATGTGAAAGAGAGCAATTTGAATGAAAGAGTAAAGTCATGATGAAGCATGCAGGGAATATTTGAACAGGAAAGGATGGTGACTTCACTTCTGTTGTGACCACATCCTTAGAGGAAACATCCAGGATGTACAAAGTATCAGAGCTATAGATATGTTAAAGAAGTATCTCAGTCCTCTAAATAAAATCCGATGTTGGTAGAAAAAATTCTTACCTCTTTGTTTTTCCGATCATTAGCAGCATCACTAGTCACTGATGACTCTTGCACTGATGACACGGGTGCCTTTAGTGAGGGTTGTGCATTATCATCTGGCATGTATTTTGTGATAACGTATTGTAAGGAAGGTAATTGCTTCTTATTCTGTTGAGGGGAGTAGTAGTGTGGTGGTATGTGGTGCTTTGGTCCTGGGTAAGGGACAGAAATACTCGGAGGAAAGTGAGGTCTGGGAAACTGTTTCATTTGAGGTGGTATTGTTGTCGAGTGGTAGGGAGGTGGTATTGTTGTCGAGTGGTAGGGAGGTGGTATTGTTGTCGAGTGGTAGGGAGGTGGTGGTGGTCCATGATATGATGTAGGGATGTGGGACATGGTTGTGTTAGGGTAGTAGGAAGGGGCAGATACTTGTGAATGCATGGGGTGAGAGGGTGACTGCAGAGTTCTCTTGTGTTGGTTGTTGTATAATTGTGGATATCCAGGAAAGTGTCCCATTTGAGATGGCAGCATTATGGTGGAGTGGTAGGGAGGTGGTGGTCCAGGATATGGTTTCGAGATGTGGAACATGGTTGGCTGTGGTATTGGTGTGTTTGGGTAGTAGGACGGAGCTGATTGTTGTGAAAACATGGGGTGAGGGTGTGACAGTCTAGTTTTCATGTGTTGATTATTATAGAACAGTGTAGCGCTGCTGGGACTTGGCGGTCTTGGTGAAAATGTGATCGTACTTTGGTTCACAGATGTTGTAGAAGTTGAGTGGTGTGGTGAGTAGCTATCTCTTGTTGGTTGAACTGTGGCTTTCATATGATATTGATATGATGGTGATGTGGGTAAAGAATGAGGTGCCACATAAGTAAATTGTCTATTTTCTGGTGGTGTAGATTTTAGCACAGTAGGTGAATTAAACTGTTGTGGTAATGAAGATTTCTTAGGCCCACTTTCTACCTCTTCAGTTGAAATATTGCCTGAGACTTTTTCTGCATCATTATCATGTGATACTCCTTCAACTTTGTTAGATAAATTCTTACTGGCAGAAATGGTACAAATATTTTCCTTCTTAGACCAAAATGATCTTGTCATATATTTAAAGTTTTTGTTAGGAATATTTGCTTTATAATTTGGAGGAACAGAACTTTCATCACTCTTCAAACCATTTGTGAAGGAAATTACTTCATTTTCATCAAAATCAGGAATACTTATTACCTTCTCATACACCTGAGACCCCCCAAAGCTTATTCCATTAAGAATATTGTTTGAAGTTGTCACTAATTCATCTTTTTTTGTTCGATTAACAACAGATACTTCTGATTCCCATTCTCTTCCTTCAGTTTTACTCATTTCTGTGTTACTAACTGCATCATCACTTGACTCAGATATATCATGGCAAAAATTACTGGAGACATCAACATTTTCCTCTGTGGACTTCCTTTTCATGGTTTCTGTACCTGGAATATCATATGTTTCATTAGAGTCACTGTGACTATCATTTGAATCTTCACGTTCAGTTTCATTAGGGAAGGAATTATCACTCTTCTCATGACCCCTTTTCTTCTTCTTAGCTGATTTTTCTTTTCTTTTTTCTTTTTTTGCCTTTCCATGACAACCTGGAGACATGTTGGTATCCTCATTTGTCATTTTATGCCAACCCATTTTGCTTTGACTTTCTTCCTTTTCATTTAGGTTTTTATGATCTTTGTCATTTCCACATGAGTTTCCATCATTGCCTAAGACTTTTACCAACTTCTTTTTTTTCTTCTTTTTCTTTTTTTTCCCACCCACATCACGAGTAGTTGGAGTTTTATCTATACCATTCTGTGTGTCTGATCCTTTGAAATTGTGTTTAGCCTTCTTCTTACTTAGGGTTTTCTCATTTTCTATGTAATCTCTTTTAGTTATTATATCTGCAGACTCTTTATTTTTTTTATGTTTCTTATTCGTAGACTTCTTAGGTAATGAAGCCTGTGCTTGGAGGGTTATTTCAACTTCAATAGTGTTTAACGATAAGCCAGCTAGCTCAACCAGTGTTTCCAGTATCTTCATATTTGTTATGTCATCAGAATTATTATTTGTATTTTTGCAATTTATATTTGATAAAGCTGAACTAATATCACAAAGAGTCAGTGTAGTTGAGTCACATTTAGCAGAGTCAGATTTAGCACTACTGTTCTCTTTACCTTTATTATTTATTGGTGGGTCTGAATTTTGACATGTATCTTTTATAGAAGGTGGACCTCCAATCCACATGATTGAAGCTTCATACTTTGGATCATCATCTTTAAAGGGCGGTGAGCGTCGCCTCACTGTAGCCATCCATTCTATGTCATCGAATGACTTCAAAATTTGCTTTAGATTGTCTTTTTCTAAAACAGGATGCCTATCAATGAAAATGTCTGCTTTCTTACAAGTTGCTGTACTATAAATTTCAGGATTATCTACATCTTTGAATTTCAAAACTGCATTGCAGTTTGTAACCTCCACAATCTTCCCCATAACATCAGTTGAAATTATACTGTTTTCTTCCTCATCTGCAAATTTTAACTCGTCCATTATGTTCTCATTTATATTCTTTGCCCTGACTATTATTTCCTTGACATCCACTTTTGGTTTATTGGACTTTTCTTCACTACCTTCAAGCAGTATTTCAGACTCAGATTGCAAATCTTTCTTGCTTGGTTGTTCAGATATATTGTCAAAAGAGAAATCAGTTTTTCTCAGCTTCGAGGAAACTGTATGTTCTTGATATTCTTGACCACAACCTGTTTTGCATGTTTGTGTTTTTTCTGTCATTTTCACAACTGCATTTTCTTTTAGTAGACTGCTCTCACATTCCTCAATATCACATTCTTTTATGCCAAAGAGCTTCAGTGTTTCATGTGCTAGCCTTTGTTTTCTTTCAGCATCAAAAGTTTCTCTGCCAAAAACATTCATAAGATATTGAGCATGAACAGCATCATCTATACAGTTATAAAATATGACTGATTCAGCACTCTTATACATAACCTCCTCCACATAGTTGTCTCTTTTGGGAAGGAGAATTGGAGTGCAGTTATCACAACAGTGAATGCAAAGTTCAGTTTCATCTTGAAGAAAATCAAAACAGATGACAGCATATTCGTCAATCAATTCAGACAACAGTTTCACTGGTTCTGCTTTGTAGGCAAGAATGATCAAAACTTTCCTCTTTAACATGAATTCTACAATCTGAGAGGTGTGCCAGACCCTCCTGCCATTAATGAACACATTGCGAAAGTGACACAAAAATTTGGTCTGGGACCTCTCCTCAAAGAGCACCATATAACCAGCATGGAAAAACAGAATTCTGCCATAAGTCAGATATATGCCGTCTTCATCAAACTTCCTAAAGTTTGCCACAGTAAAGGTTTTTCCATCTTTGCAAGTCATCGCTCGGAATTCTTCATATAACTGAAACAATGTTAGTACATCACTTACTTCATAATTAAACTTCACACCAAGCTGTCTGTATGGAATGGGATAGAGAGGTGGAGGGCAGGGCATGAGGGGATTTATAGGGCTGAACTCCTCACCACAAGGAAGGATTGAATGATTGTGTGACGAACAGGTGTGAATGTACAATAATGGTGGTCCACCATTCAACCAACCTATTTCACCCAATCTGTCAACCTTGTGTGTTCCAACCATGAGCTCACTTGTCATTGATTCTATAACAGTATAGTTTTGCTTGCAGTTCTGAGACAAGCTCCACTGTGAATTAAATCTCTGCCCTTGGTGAAACAAATCAGACGTGCGGCAAATTATATATCTATTCTTTCTTGATCGTGAAAGTATTGCATAATCATCAGTAACATGAACCAGTTGGGCTTGTGAAAGCTGAAGAGAGGAAGTATCTTTAAAGTTCATAGGGTATATGAACGTATTATTACCCATGGGGCATTTGGAAACTAACTCTTTATTTATGACAATGCTCTTGAATTTCTCATCAAAGATTTCCTTAATCACTTCAGATGAAGGCCAACCAGAGTTATTTTCTTCATTCTTTTTCAATTTGACAGTACTGGGGATCGAGTGTTTTGAATATATAAAGGCTGTCCGAGACACGAGAGCCAAAAGCACACTACAGCTGAGGAAAACCACTTGTTTCGTCAACTGTTTCTGACCTCTCCGTGTAGTTGGTATGTCAGTCAGCACAGCATGAACAAGAGTAGTATGATATTGCCTGATAAAATGAGATATAGGCCATAGACTTGTGTCCGTATATACATTATCAGCCAGGAGTGTGTACTCTTTCACTGAGGTGTTATTACCATCATTGTTTTTTAGACGCAAAACTTTAGTATTTTTATCATATGAAACAACTTTTTGATTCAGGAGTATCTGAACCTCATTAAAGTTGGTTTCTCTCCAGCCCAAGATAGGAGTCAGTACTGGTTTTTGTGACAAGCTTGCCTTCCGGTGTTGAAGCATAAGGGAACATGGCCACCTTGGCTCAGCCCATTTATCATAGCCTAGAATTGTATCAGCACTCAGACATATAATTTTGATTCTTTTCTTTTCTGTGTATACAAATGACAATGACTTATCTGCATTGGGATTTAGGTCACCCTTTAGTAATGTATACTTAAATGTCTCAGCACTTTTCAAGGATTTCACCAATTCTCCAGTAGTGTCATTAGGCAGATTATCACAGACATCTTCCCTTGTTATATCAATCCTTGGTGCATGCCCTTTAGGATTGGCCTCTTTCACTGGCTCCATTAACTGTTTACTGTTCTTGGCCTTTGCTTGTCTTTTTTTCCGTTCTACAGTATTTAAAACTAACAACTGCTTTGGTGAAGGAAGATTCCCAGGTTTCATACAATTTACAACACTTACATTCCTCAACTCCAAATCCTTCATATCAGTCTTATACGACATGTAATGAATTATCGATTGTGTATTCATACAAAGGACGATCCAATTTACTCCATCTGAACCATTAGGATCTCTCAGTATAGTTATTTTCACCTTTTCATTTTTTTCAGCCGAAGTTAAGTGTCCAAACCTGGCCTGAATGTCTCCAACATAACTCAAAATTTCAATCTTATCTTCTATCTTGACCTTCAAAATGAAGTAGTTATTAGTCAAGTGAAAATATGCATCTAAATCAAAGAATATGCATGTAGGCTTATAGTCACGAACCATAATCTCTGGTATAGAACAAACGGAGTACAAATTCCCAAGCTCTATCTTGCGCATGTATGGCGATTCCTGTCCTATCCAAGCTGCAGAACACACCGAAGCAACACATTCCTCATCATCACCCTCAATCATCTGATACAACAGTACTTGGATGCCAAGTGTGGGATCAAACCTTGGCAAGTCAGCAAGCTTTGCCCCAGCAGCCTTCCCATTAATGAAGAAGTCATTCTTATGAACTTTAATGACCAAATTTTCTCCCTCTGTCTGTGCTTTCAATATTGCATGATTATCCATAACATCAAAAATGCTTGCTGTACCCCTATGCATACTTTGGCTGAAATGTGTTGTAGAGTCTGGTAGAATTAGATGGGATGGTTTCTTCTTCCCAGTCCACACAAGGAGTGCATGAAACCTGCCAGAAAAAAACAGCCATCACTGATTTTGCTAATCTACCTCTATGAGCCTACCAAAAAATGTCAAAATAATGTAGTTTTATATAACATACACAGTACAGTATTTACACAGGACACCTATCATTCATTGAAATTATATGCAAACCCTTCCAAGAATAAAGCAAATTTGTGAGTACAGTACATGTACTTGTACTACTGCATTATTTCCAGTGTTTGGCCACCAAACTATTTTTACTAATTTTACTAAGTACAATACTTGAAAATCTTACTTCTTATAATCTTGCATGTATGATTAATAATATTGTAGTATAGCTATTCATTTACAGTATGTACCTTTCTGTTATAACAAATACCATTAACTGGGCATAACATCAGCGGTAGATATTATGCTATGGCTTTATAAACTAAAAGTGAAAATTAGATACAGGTTAATAATGAATGTTAGGAATTAATATAATTAACAATTGATATAGAGAATTGAAATATGAGTTGGTAATACATGTACGTACAGTTGGACACAGGAATTCGAGGAATAGCCCAAGTGAAAGATGGTCAATTTCTCCCAATATCAAGTTCCTTAGTGTCAAATAGGAGACATCAGGGGCAGAAGTCAGTATTGAGGATGGTAATAAAAAGCAACTACATGATAATAGACGTATATTTCACCTGGGCTGTAGCACAATTCCTGTGTCCAACTGTACATATAATGGGGTCAAATACCAACCTAAGGAACACCTTGCCTTGAATCAGTGATATGGAATATTTTCTATTCAATTATTCAATGTCAAATCATATAACAAAAACGTAACCCAATTGTGTAACAAGTAATGGCTGTAATGGTAATACAGTACTGTACTGTGTTTAGAAGGGATAAGTGATGAAACATAGCAACTGCAGAGTTCAAGCTATCTTGTCCTTTGCCTAAACACTTCCTTCTATCCAGCTGACCCCAGTCACACTAATCATCAACACCTTTTGACTTTATTTTTCCATCGCATTCTTGATTCAACCCAACCTCTCCCCTAATATTAAACACTTCAGTCACCACCATCCATTCACCATCGACCTCAAAATCATATCACTTGTTCATTCCTCAGTCTATCCATCGGAATCCACATGCTCCTCTCATATATTGTCCCTTATTTCTGATGTATGTACAGTTGCCTAAAGGTTATTCTTTACCCCCTGTTTTGTGTCTGGCATAGATGTGGCAGCATAACAATATTCGAATTGCATTTATGAAGTGACACAATCTACAGGGGGTAAAGAAGAACCTTAATGCAACTGTACCTTCCTCTGACCTTGTGTTCCTCAAACAATGTCCACACTTCAATCCCATATGTGAAGATAGGGATTTTTCAGACTCAAAACAAAATATCTAATGGTGTCAAGGAAACAAGTCTAAAGCCTGAAATATTAATTAATATGCCATTTATTGTTATATAATTTTTTACCTACCTGCCATTATGAAGCACAGCATCAAACTTGACGAGGGTGTCATCTTCAACTTCGTCCAAAACCCTGGCATTTGTCTCATCATACCAGATTACACGGCACTTCGCAACTCTCTTCTTTCCAATGAGTGGCCCCTCAAAGCTGACAAACACTGGTATCGAACATGTATTCAGGTAGCACCCTATATAGCGTACGCCCCGCACAGAGAATAAGACACCAGAATGATCAGTGAGAAGATCTGTCAGATTTGGAAAATCGTATGAGTCTTTAACCCCAGCGTTTAGAAAAGGGAAAAATTTCTGTTTAAAACTTTTGATGAGTTCCTCATTTTCAGGATAATCATCTGTATCATTTTGAGGTTGAGAATTCTGATTCATGGCAGTCTGAATTTCAGTCTCAGTGGAAGTATGCACCAGCTTGGTATCTTTTTTTGGTAACTTTGCTGACTTCCTGGCTTTTTTCCCCATAGTTATTTACCGTAAAAGTTTTAGTATGTTCTGTTTGATAGTTATTATCAACACATTTTCACTCTGAATGGGTGTCAGTGCTTCACTGGTCTGTCATAATATTTCTGATACTTTTTCTTGGTTTACATATTCACAGACTTGGGTGTGTTATCACTTCAACATATTCTCTAATTTCTTTCATGAAAGTAAGAAATACTCGGTATGCTATTTCAAAAACTGTTGTCATTCAGAGTATGAAACTGCTATTCTACAGCTGCACAATGTCCTGTTTGACAATGCAACCTGCAAAAAATATATACAATAATTAGGGAAAACATTGAGATAAACAGTATACAGGGTGTCCTATTTGGTACCGTACTGTCCAGACTTTTGCAAATGATTAGTTTCTTTCAAGGTCAACAGCATGGTCAAAGTAACTGTTGTCCACTGGAGCCTGTGTCAGGAAGGGTATGGAAAACAAAAAAAATTCAATGGCCAAATAATGACAGTGCACAGGGAGGAAGGAAAGTAGTACTGTACTGTACTGCAAGAGTGAATGCAGAAGCTGCTCATTTATTAATTTATTAAGTTTTCCTGTGGTAGAATGTCAGATTTTTACTGATTACTGTATTTAGTTTAGATGTTTAAATGCCTCCTTCCCCATTGCCCATTCATGTAAAATGTGAATATATACAGTACCACAGCAAGTGTATATAAGGAGTTTAACTATATTATTTAGAATTGTAGGAACTGTAAGAGAAGTTATGCAAGACTCCATTGTCTTATAAATAAAAACTAGAAGCTGATAACAATGTGCTTTCAACTAGGTAGGTTAAATTGAAAGTGAAAATTATTCTAGCAACAGAAATGGTAACCAAAAGAGAGAATTATAAATTAAGGATTGTACAGGCTCAGTTAGTGGAGATGAAATCAAATCAGTGTAAATTCCCTGAGGATTGGTTAGGTATTGTAAAGGCATCCACCACCCAAGATTTGCTCCTCCTGGTGAAGACAACGATATTAATTAATTGAAAAAATTGCCGTTTTGTAGCAGTGTTGCCAGATCCGGCTAGTTTCCAGTATTTTGCCTTGGTCATTTCCTGTACTTTACCATGGTTATTTCACGGTAGTTTGCCCAGGTAAGGTCAGGCTAATTTCAAAATGCCCCATTTGAATATCTTGGAAATGGGGCATTTTTGGAGGAAATGCCATAGAAGAAAATAGTCTTAGAATAGTCTAAATAAGTGGGTATTGAAGGTAGAAAAACCGTACGCGATAACGGCAATTCTTTCAATATTTACCAGGACAACTTGGTAATCAAGAAAAACAGGTCTTGAAGGCCTCTTCCAGTACATTGTACTGTATACTGTAAACAGAGGTTGATGATACTGTACTCTATTTCTCTATGAGAACATGGTACAATATATGGTAGCATTGTGCCACTAATCCTACCTTAACCGAACCTATTGTGAACACTGATATACTGTTATTATTTTGCCATGGAATACGAATTTCATAGAAATATTATTTACTGTACATCCTTACCAGAAAACTGACCTCTAAGGCTTTCCTGTTAAATAGTAAAGTTAAACCAAAGAATCTCCTCTTATAGTTTCCGTGGACCATCGGACCTTTGAATATCTTCCGTTATATGCAATAAATTTCTCGGCCAACCTTTATAATATGGTAACTTATTAGTGTTAAAGTGTGAATTGTGAAACTAGCACATTTTTCCAATGCCATAGCACATCCAGATCACAGAATGGGTGTTGGTTTGTACTGCAGGGCCTGCTTACGTGTATACTGTATAACTCTTGGAATTTATTATTATTATTCCAAGTCGAATGTATAATCAGAATGGAAATGTAGGTGTGTCCAAAGTCCAAACTCATGTGGAAACTGCACTGTTGGCCAGCGAGAAATAATTGTCCTCGAACGTATCAAGGTTATTAAACCTTGAAACGTATATGAGATTATTGAGTTAAAACGTATTTCACGCATATACAGTAGGTTATGGGCAGCGATGCAGGATTTCCACACCTAAGTACTCATTTCTACACATTTTCTTTGAATGAGAAGTGGTCGCCATACAATATAATAAATTATTATATAGTAGGTGTTAGTATTTTATATTCACACCCACACTCATTTTCTTTAAAGTAGACGTGACTCCGATGCCTATTTTTATGCAACACTGCTACAAAACGGTAATTTTTTCAATAAATACCCAATAAATTTCTCGGCCAACCTTTTGAATCTCTTAACTTAAGTGTTAAAGTGTGAATAGTGAAACTAGCACATTTTTCCAATGCCATAGCACATCCAGATCACAGAATATGGGTGTTGGTTTGTACTGCAGGGCTTGCTTACGTGTTGTTCACACCAATTACCTTTCCTGTACTGTAACTTAGTGTATATAACTCTTGGTATTATTATTATTATTCCAAGTCGAATGTATAATCAGAATGGAAAGGTAGGTGTGTCCAAACTCTTGTGGAAGTAGAACTACACTGTTGGCCATCTGCGAGTCAGCGAGAAATATTTGTACTCAATACGTATGAGAGACATTGAGCTGCAGGAACGTATAACCAACGATACATATACGTATAAGAGTTATTGAGTTGGAACATATAGCAAACCAAGGCCATATCTCTTGGCCTTGTAGCAAACGAGAAATATACGTATATGAAATATTGAGTTTGAACATATTTAACTTATATCTAGTAGGTTATGGGTAGAGATGCAGGATTTCTAGTTTCTACACATTTTCTTTGAATGAGAAATTGAGAAGAGGTCGCCATACAAAAATTAGGTGTAAGTATTTTATATTCTTAATCATAATTCCACTAATTTCGTTTACAGTGACTCCCATACCTACTTCATGGTAAATATTGAAATAATTGACGTTATTGCGTACTGTTTTTCTACCTTCATAACCCACTTATTTAGACCATTCTAAGGACATCCCTCCAGCAATGTTGCCAAATCAGACAAATACACTTCACTAACTCACTCTCTCATATCAGTTATTTACTAATGCTAAATTAATGTAGGTGGGAGTGATGGTGAGGGTGGTGGGGTGTGAAGGTGGGAGTGATGGTGAGGGTGGTGTAGGTGGCGGGGAGTGATGGAGATAGTGGTGCTGGTATTTTAATCTGTAATATCCAATAACTAACTTTAGGAATAAACATTTAAATATTTGCAATAATTGATTATATAAACATTTATTTCTCAGCAGCCTAACAAAAATGAACCATGAACTATCATAGGATAATTATAATCAAACCAATATAGTAGTTTATAATTATAAACAAAATAATATAGTATTTCAATTAAAATATAGAGTTATGGCCATTACACTGGAATAAACAAGCAGTAGACATCAAAACAACAAATACAACAACAGCATGAATAAGAGATTGCTAGATTGAGTTTACATCTCACCTTTACAAGCTATACACACATATAGCCAATTCCTGAATCAAGGTGGAGATTCTCTTGTTGGTATATTGGAAGATCTTTGATTCCTCCAAACTATGCCCCCAAACAGATTCCCAATTAGTACCACTGAGGGCGTCTGTTTTCCTGGCATAGTTTGGAGGATTCAGAGATCTTCCAATTCACCATCAAGAAAATTTCCCCTTAATTAAGTCAGTATAACACACTGAGTTTAGGAGAGTATATTTGTGGTACATTAGAGTGCCATGATTTTTCCAAAGTAGGTCTATGCCAGGAAACAGGACCACAGGAACAAAAATAATGGTGACCTGTTGTTGTTGGGAATACATAATTTGGAGGAATCATTATCTCCAAAATTTGCCAAAACTATACCCTCTCATTTAATATATATATATATAATTCTCAATTTTCATGAGAGATAACAAGCCTAGTTATTCTTGCCTCATGCCATTTCTTAATTAACTCTTTATATCCTTAACTTAGAATAGGATTGAAGGATAACTCTCCCCTGCAGTTTGATGTCACCAATGACAGAGACATGCTCAGTGCAACCATGTACATAATTATGGGATGCTTTGAATGCACATCATTATGTTCATTAATATCTTTTTTACATTATTTACAAATAGCTTAGTGGGTTTTTTTTTAAGACGAAACAGGTAAAGTAATTGTCTCAAGAGTTGAATAGATAACTACGTAGGTTATAAATATGTACTGTAATACTCAAAGCTCTTCAGATCTGCTCTTGAAAACACTAATGCATGTACAGGTGGCCACTTGAATTCTTAAAACAGACAAGGCTATATGGAAAGAGAGGTAATTATTCTGGAAGTACTGTAATGAATGGTTTACCAAGCGACTCTGTGACTGCAAAACTACAACCTAATAATAATGTTGAATATTATTACAGTTACAATATGTATTCTTATATTTTCTGTAAGTCGCAAACCCTCGAAAACAACAGCGTGTGCATGAATTCCTGTGGTCAATAATACAAGATACAGGCTGGGAGTGTTAGTCATCAATACTGTTTTATACACAATTCACTGTCATACAAAGTTTAGGCCCCTAGCTGCAGACCCCTCCCCCCCCTCATCCAGATGTATCACAGGGATGAAATTTTGGTCCATCACTTTTCACATACACTGTATATGTTTTAATGATATCACGAATGTTAACACCAAATTAGAATTGACAATTTATGCAAATGATACCAGTTTGCTACTATCAGATAAAGATTAATGCAGATGATGCCAATTTGCAAATGATACCAATTTATGCAGATATTTTCAATTTACTGCTATCAGATATGGGTTTATGCAGATTATACCAATTTATGCTGATATAAATTTGCTGTTATCAGATAGTTACATTCAAGTTTGATTATAAAATTATATCTAATAAACAATTGAATAAAAGTTAATATATTAAAGCTAAACAAAGCCAAGGCTAAGTAAATGCATTTTCAAAACCGCTCTATAGAGAATCATATATATGCCAATCTTAAGACTTACAAGGTAAAAATCAACAATGTGTACAATATGTCTCTCTCTCTCTACCTAGCCCATCCGAGTCGAAGCCTGAGATTTGAAGCAGGTGGTTTCTGAATGACAGCCCACCCAAACCATCATGAGGCCACACACACACACTCAACAGAGAATAAATGGAAAAATGCATGCACGCACACACACATTTCAAAATACATGTAATGGAGACTTTGAGTGGTGAGCTGTAGTTCAAAAACTGCCTACTCCAGAATTAGGGCTTTGACTCAGGTGGCTAGGATATGTACACAGGTGACACACACACACAAACCACCTACTCCAGATTTTGGGCTTTGATTCAGGTGGGCTAGGCAGTTTGAATTGCCAGTGTACATATTGATGAAAACTTAAACTGGAGTTTTTTCTAAAAATAATGTAGGGTATATATTTGGTAAGGTGTCTAGAATGTGTTGTATATTATAATAATAATAGTATTAGGTTCATAGCTATCTTACAACTGAAATGAACTCTCATTTCACACTGGCATTTCGGGTGTGTAATATACTACCGTATGTGTAATGAAACTGTACAGAAAACCCTCATTGTGCAGTACAGTACACTTGTATTAGTGTTTACATAACATACATTCATTACACACACTATTTCACATACATAATGCCAGTGTCAAATGAGAGTTTACTGTACTGTACTAAGTATCTATTTCACATTATGTTACCTTCATTTATCTCGCTGTGTTTCAATATGGTCTTCCATGGCACATTCTCTCATAAATAAATTAATATAATGTAAAACAAGACAAAATTTTAAGATATGCAGTTGCCCACACATGAATCTGGTATGCCTCGCTACTTGCGAGATACCTACAACAGGAAGGAAAGTGAGCAAAAGTTATAATTTGTTGACAAGCAGATAGTAATAATATTTTACTGTCTGCCTGTCAACAAACCATCATTTTTAACTTTCCTTTCGTTGTAGCCACCTCTCAAGTAACGAGCCATACTAGCTTCACGTGTGGGCAACTGTACAGTGGTGGACATGAGTTTAAATACACAAACAATTTGCCGACTAATGTTTTCACATTCTCACATTGATGTTATTGCTTTAAATAGTGAGTATAGTTTGATTATAGTAAATTACAAGATAATATATGTGTGTGTGTGTGTGTGTGTGTGTGTGTGTGTGTAGTAAATTAGGAGATACGTATGTGTGTGTACCTGCTTGTAGTAAATTATAATATATGTGTGTGTGTGTAGTACAGTAAATTAGAAGATGGTACTCAACCTACTTGTTGGAAAGTTACCAATGAACAGAGGGAAACTGTCAAACATTATTATGAGTTACCGCAATGTGGATGATTATTATTGTATATTGTATATTTACAAGAGAATATGTGATTCTAAAACTGATTTATTTTCAGAACATTAGCTGTTCAATTCGTAAAATATTCATAAGTGCTTTCTTTTGATATCTATATTTAAGAATTACATGACAAAATTCACTACAGTATTACTTTAAGAGGGTTGTATACTTTTGGTGCATTGGAGCAACTTGATTCCCCTAAAGTATGCCAAGAAACAACAGGACCAGATTAACAAATATAATGGTGGTCTGTTGCCTGAAATATCTTGGAGGAATAATATGTTGGTCCAAATTTATCAACACTTTACTACCCTCTTGAAACAGCACCTTTTACTTTGGACCTCGAAGTACAGAATTCTCTGCTCTTGGATATAAAACGACTCATAAATAACACCAGCCCTATTAAATTTAAAAATGTATTTCATTAGCTTACAAAACTCACTAGCTTCAAATAATGTATAACTTGTTTATACTGTATTTACATACATTATGGTGTAGTAGACTCTGGATATACAATAAATAAATCCTTGTATCCACCACTTCAGTTTACACTCATTGAAGACCACCAAATATTTTCCCAGGCTTCTGTTATTCATTACTTGGTGTACACACCGAGTCATTTATTGAGCCTGTATTAAGAGGATAGCTTTTTTTTTTTCAACCTCGGGACTGTAGGCTGTCCGTAGCTCGTGATTCTTGCAAGGCCCCGAGATTATTGAGTGTCGCACCAGATTAGACAGTGGAGCTTCATGGTGATGTTGATACCGTAGCCTCTATTATGTTCCACTAGATGACCCACACCTTATTTATACACGTCACTATCAGGAGAGGACAGCTACACCATCACTCACAGCATCTTGAAATATGGTCAGGCATCTTCTATGTTATGAGTTGACGACGATGTAGGGGGATATTTTCTTGATGTGTTGGAGTATCCACTTGGATACTTGACGAATAGCAAGACCCATCAGAACACTTCGGAAAAACTCCAGAGGTGTCTTGTGGATCGAACCCAGGTCCATGCCATTCACAGTCTGTCACTGTATCCACTCTGCCTATGTGTGTGTGTGTGTGTGTGTGTGTGTGTTTTCCCAGGCTTCTGTTATGCATTACCATACAGACTAAGTGATTTTCTGAGCCTGTGTTAAAAGTAAAGTGCTGAATTTAATAATCTTATACATATTTGTAGTAAACTGTACACTTATTGTATTTACATTGTATATACATTCTGGTAGTTGTGGTAAGAGATTTTCTATACATAAATATTTTGATGTTCCATATAGATGTTGTTGTAGTTAAAGGAGGAAGCTTTGACTCAACAGATTGTGCCAATTAAATTCCTCCATCCACAAACTGGCCGAGGCTTGCCAGATTCGCCAGATGAAATAGTTATACATATTTTATATGGGTATATTAATAATTGGTTGTATATTTTTTTGCCATAGAAATATTCAATACTATTTTAGAAACTTTTAAATACTGTACTTAATGATAAGTAGGCATAAATAATGAAAGGAACCTAATGTAGATAAATCGTCTGTAAACATACGATGAAGACGACTCACGTGTACTCTTCACATTTTATATTTAATTTATTTGATTTTGAGTCAAAATCTGTCACTACACATGTATATACAGGCATTTTGAAAGATATACAGTAAAGCAAGAATGTATATACTGGCTGAGTTTAACACTTTGGCAGCAGTGATATCAGATCTCTGTAGTGGCAGGTAATGAAACAAATAATCTGTTACATTATATTTAAATACTAGCTTGGCATTGCACAAATAGTAATTCACTTGCTCAGTAATATTGGTAAGTAATTTACCAGGTAAAATTGTGGTATACAGCCAAATTTGAATATAGAAATAGACTAATAGCCTACAGAAAATGTCAGCGAGGTACATCTCGCATCTGGCAAACTGCGCAGCCCAAGGTGCAGCCTTTGTATTGTAAATTTCAGTACTCCAATCAATCTCAGTCGGCAATTACGGTGAAAAGGAAATTTGGCTACCATTTTATCAATATTTTATGCATATTAGCCAATTACATAGTTTCGTGACCTGCCCAAACATTCATTCTCTCATTATGCATGAACTGGAATTTCAGTTCCAAAAAATGTGTAGTTTGAACACAAAATAAAATTATTTATGACTGTTTCGATAACTGAATGCATTTGGCTTTATTAATCTTTATAAACCACCATATTGCAGTAAATCTTACTTCGGAATATAGTTTAATTATCTATCACAATATTAACCCCTACGCCCCGGTCGAGTCTGGGCTTGCCTCTAGTTTTTGGCCAGCCGGTACCCGCAAATTTCCTTGATTTGCCCTATTTTCACAACGCTCTCACTCTTAACCTATATAGCGTACTGACTTCAACATTGTTCCATCCTTACCTTCAACTCTTCCTCTTTCAAATGGAACCATCTGGAAGGCTCTACGATGTGTAGTTATGGAGATAGTGCGAGTTGAAGTAGACCAAGTTTTGCGCGGGAAGCGCCAGTTGTTTGTACGCATACGGCCGTACGCGCGGCTGATGACTGTGGCTGTGTGTTCAGTTAGCCGCTAAACACCTTTGTATATTCACGACAATATATTCTTATTACTACGATTATGTATCGTGTGTCATGATCAGAACACTAAAAATAATATGTACACTTGTAGGAATATATCATCGTGTAACTGTCACGTACAAAATTATAAACAAACTGATTTGTACCGTAGGAAACACGTATATTTACGAGACACTCGTGGCCGCCTGGGCATGTTTGTGGTTGTTATTTTCTTATTACTACGATTATGTATCATGTCATGATCAGAACACTAAAAATAATATGTACACTTGTAGGAATATTATCGTGTCACTTTCACGTACATATATTCACTACGGTATTTTCTTACTATAGTTAGAGCACAAATTCGGACAAGGGCAAATACTTAAAAATAGCCCTGCCTTATTGAGGACCAGCAGGCAAGTGAGTGGGTAGCCGATCGATATTATAATGTTGTTTACTAGCCCACTAACAAGAAAAACCTGCCCTAAATGGCGGGAAATAGCTATGACGGTGTACACAGTCACCCGGAGTGCACGTACCGATGGTATATGACGTCACCTGGACCGTAGGGGTTAAAGAGGAAAATAGACTTCAATTGCTTATATTTACTATAAGAAGCATATTATATTGAAAACACTGGGTTCTTGTCGATACCCGTATATCCTACCTGGCGAATTAATTCATCTGGCGAATCTCGCAACCTTTTGGTAGTTTGTGGACGGAGGAATTGTTTAGAAATACAATGTCTGCTGGATGTTAACCCATTAATTAAGGGAGAGGTATAGTTGTGGAAGAGAGTTTCTTTACCACCATGGGTGACCTTCTATACTTGAACACAAACCTTTAGTTGACCATAAATTTCCAGTTAACTCGTCTATCAATCATCTTCATCATTATATATTTTACTATCATTCATTCCTAACACTTCCATTACTAGACCAATGTCTAGGGTATAGACAGAGGGACCTCCATGGGGAGTAAAAAACTGTACCAAGTGTATACTCTACCCTTAATAGCAATAAATGTTACTTACCTACTTACACACACATATACTCAGGCTCAGAAGACCAATATTCTCTTCTCTACCGGCTTTCTACAGATTGGACATTCATGCATGCGGTCACCACACATCTGACATGTACCATGACCACAAAGGAATATCATGTTCTTTAGTCGGTCCAAACACACTGGGCACATGGTCTGTAAGAGAAACAAGAAAAGAGATTAGAGGGAAAGAATGGGTAGAGATAGAGAGAGAAAGATAGACAGGTAGCATCACCACATAGGAATATCATGTTCTTTAGGCAGTCCAATCACACTGGGCACATGGTCTGTAATAGAGAGGAAAGAGGGAGGGTAGAAAGGGTAGAGAGAAAGTAGGGAGGGTAGAGAGAGGGTATGGAGGGTAGATAAAAGAGGGAGAGGGTAGAGAGAGAGAGAGAAAAGGGGAGAATGGATAAAGATAGATACAATATCTTACCTGTTCTTTAATGTCATGTAATTGTTGTTGTAATTTCTGTAGGTCAGCAGATGACATATCCCTATTCATGGTATTATCCCTAGGGGCCATGGTACCATCCCTAGCAGCCATGGTAGTAGTAGTGTCCCTTGATGTGTCCATATTACCATTATTCATTCTAGGGACATATGGTGCTCCAGATGATGATGATGATGGTGGTGGTGGTGGTGCAACTACTGTTGTACCATTAGGACCATTATTACACAGTGCTGCTCCTACTGCTGCTGCTGCTGCTGCTACTGCTACTGTGTTGTTATTATTGTTGTTGTTGTTATTGTTGTTCGTTGTGTTGTTGTGGGTAGTGTTGGCAGGGTTGGTGTTGGCACTACTATTGCCAACACTGCTGGTAGTGGTGGCAGAGGCAGCGGTGGCATTGTTGGCACCGGCAGGTAAGATGGAAGCCGGTGCTATAAGAATAAAATATATATACAGGTTATATTACTATCTCTTTACAACACAACACACACACACACACATCCTTAACCTTGCTATAAGAGTACAGTAAAATATATACAGTATACAGGTTATATTACTATCTATTTACAACACACACACATCCTTAACCTTGCTATATGAGTAAAATACTGTACTACCACTGTCATACATACTACCACTATCTCACATAATGCCATTAATACTACTACCACTATCATACATACTACCATACTTACTACCATTATCACACAAAATGCCATTAATACTACTACAGCTACCATACATACTACCACTATCATACATAATGCCATTAATACTACTACCATTAATATCACTACCACTACCACACATACTACCCTTACTTACCTTGACCACCGCAACATACAATAAATGGTATATGTTTATCAATAACACCACGACACTGAACACATTTCTTCATGAGTGAGGCACAGTTGTCACACGCACACATATGTCCACACGGTTGGAACAGAACGGTGGCTTGTTTGTCTGAACACACCACACACTCCTCGATCTGTGGGGGTGTATAATGTGTGTGTGTTAGTTAGTACATTCTCATATATACTCACATTTTCTCTCAGTTGCACTCACTCTCTCTGTCTTTCTTTAGTACATTCTCATATTCACTCTCACTCTCTAGTACACTCTCATATTCACTCACTCTATCTCTCTAGTATACTCCCATATTCACTCACTCACTCATTCTTTAGTACACTCATTTTCTCTCATATTCACTCATTCATTCTCTCTCTCTCTCTCTCTCTCTCTCTCTCACACACACACACACACACATCCCAAATACTTCCTCACACATAGTATATAATTATTTATAACCCAAATACTCCTTCACCCTTTCACACACACAACCCAAATTCTCTCTCTCTCCCTGTTTCTTCTCCTCATACACACATACACACGCATTCTCTCTATTCGATCTCTCTCTTTCTGTGTGTGTGTCTTCTCCTCACACAAACACACAATCAAAATACTATCCCTCCCTTTCTCACCCCCTCTTTCTCTCACACACACGCAATCAAAATACTATCCCTCCTTTCCTACCCTCTCTTTCTTTCTCACACAAACACACAATCAAAATACTATCCCTCCTTTTCTCCGTCTCTTTCTCTCTCTCATACACACAATCAAAACACTATCCCTCCTTTTCTTCATCTCTTTCTCTCTCTCATACACACAATCAAAATACTATCCCCTCCTTTTCTCCCCCGTCTCTCTCACACCAACACACACACACACACACACACACACAGTTTTCTCCCCCCTCTTTCTCTTACACACACACACAGTTTTCTCCCCCCTCTTTCTCTCTCTCACACACACACAGTTTTCTCCCCCCTCTTTCTCTCTCTCACACACACACAGTTTTCTCCCCCCTCTTTCTTTCTCTCTCTCACACACACAGTTTTCTCCCCCCTCTTTCTTTCTCTCTCTCCCCTCTTTCTTTCTCTCTCACACACACACACACACAGTTTTCTCTCACACACACACAGTTTCCCCCCTTCTTCTTTCTCTCTCTCACACAAATACATACCTTTGTTCTAGACTGCACCGGTTCTTTACACATAAGACATTTTTTGACTCTTGGTGAACAAATGGAACAAGTAGCAATGTGTCCACAAGGTACAAACAGTGTGTCTCTCTTGGTGTCTGAACAAACCATGCATTCCTCTAGACTTTCTTCAGTACAGGTCTCCAAGGCACCCATGTCTCCTGATCTGTGAGAGAAAGCGAGTGTGAAAAAGAGACAGAGAGAGAGAGTTAGGACTTTTTTCTGTAAAAAAATATAAATATTCATTATAAAAATCATAACACGGTAATTCATGCATATATTTCAAATTTGTTTACTGACCAGTACTTACAGAGTGTCCACGTATAATGGTAACATTCACATTCTTACAATTGAAACTCTGCTCTGTGTGAATAATGTTTTGCAAGGTTAAAAATGCAGACTTTTTTTCCATTGCAGTTGTCAAATATTTTCACCAACACATATTCAAGCTATTGTAATTGAATTTATGCATAATAGTCTTTGAATATTCCCCTAACTAACACCACCATTATTTTCTGCAAATATAGCACTCTAGCATTCTCTCCCATTACAGTTGAATTATTACATTTTTTTGCGATATGTCTGAAGTTAGGGTGTTTTATGGTACTGTACATAAATACCTACAATGACTTATGCTTATCTTTCTCTTTTTTACTCACACACACACACATATATATATAAATACAGTACTTACAATGACTTATCCTTATAGCATTTAGTGAGTGATTTACAGAGGTTAGGATCAGGACAAAGGTCGAGTGGAGTTTGTCCCTTCTTATTCTTAATGTTGAGATCTGCTCCGTGTGCTGCCAGAAGACAAGCAATGGAAGCTGGACTCTTCTTATCTACACCTTGAGTCCCCAGTCCCATTAACAGCTGTGGAGACTGAATAAAGAGGATATAATATTATTAGTTAAAGGTATTATTAATAATTTATAGTAGTCCCCAGTCCCATTAACAGCTGTGGCAACTGTATAAATAGGATACAATATTATAAGATATAGGTATTATTTATAGTTTATAGTAGTCCCCAGTCCCTTAAGGAGAATCTCCCCTTAACCCCTAAAGACCTATCACCGCCTCAATTAAGGCGTCAAAAACAATTTTGGCCTTAAAACCGATTGACGCCTTAATTTAATATCCCATAAATAACTGCATAGGCTACCTGTAGCCACAGCAGTGTTACCAAAAGTTAGATCTGGCCTTGGACTATTGTAATTGGTTGAGACTGGCTGACTCCCCCCTCCCTTTGGTGGAGGTGGGTATGGCCAAAGTACATCCACACTCACTCGGTGTTATCTGAACCAATACCATCACTCTCGGCCTGTCATCTTCTCCCTCTCCCTGCCTCCCCTAATTCTTATCAGCAATTGGACATAAGTTTAACACTCTCACATACTCCCATACATTGTGCATGCGTGTACTAGCGTTATCACAGGTACGCACAGTTGTATGCAAAAATGAATTGTATGTTGCCTTTTCTGTTTATTTCAGTGCATTTCTATATTCGTTTTACATACACAAGCACACATCAAGGTACACATACTCATGCATCTACGCATTATAAACATGAATAACACATGCGTATGCCCTCGTATGTTATTTGAGAGGGTAACTGTCATATTATTTTCCGACTTTGACGTGCTGCTGTACTCTAACCAGTGGAGATAGAAGACTTTTGTTTGCATATTCTGGTGTGTAAAATAAATCTCTACAAACCTATAAGACCAAAGGTAACCTTAGAGTAACTTAAAAAATCAGGTGGTTTTTGCAGTTGGGGGTGAAGGCTTTGGCCAGGAATTGCTGTCTTTAGGGGTTAAAAAGCAAAATATAATATATAATGCAATCTCTATCTCCCTCCTTCCCTCTCTACTCACCTTCCCAACATCCTGCATATCCTGTAGTTGTCTTAGTTGTGAGAGTGTGTGATGCCTCAGTGCTTCATGAAGCGGTGTGTCGCCATCTTTGTCAGCAAGGTTCAAATTGGCACCCTCTCTTACCAACAGCTGTGTGTTCAAAGAGTTATTTAGTGTATAAAAATAAAGGATCTCTCTCTCTCTAACTCGAGTGCATAAAAATAAAGGAACTCTCACGAGTCTGTAAAAATACAGCATCTCTCTCTCTCTCTCTCAAGAGTGTAAAAATAAAGAATTTTTCTTTCTCTCTCTCTCTCTCTCTCTCTCTCACACACACACACACACACACACACACGTACCCTGACAATTTGTGTGTGATGCCTTTCAACAGCCAGATGTAATGGTGTTTGTAAGTTGACATTCTGTAAGTCCATATTGGCTCGACCCTGATGAACCAATAACTCAGCCACCTGGGAACCAAGAACATTTTTGGTGAACATTTGAAGAACATAACACTGAGATAACAATATATACACATACATAACATAAAACAGAGGAAATAACATGCACGCATACACACACATACTAATTTGAGATAACTAATACACACAGACACACATTGTGACATAAACACACACAGGGACACAACAAACACACACACACAGTGATATAACACGCACAGATACACAGACATAACACACACACACACATAGGGACATAACAAACAGACACACACCAATTTGAGATAACTAATACACACAGTGACATAACACACACACACAGGGACATACACATAACACACACACATACATTACCTCTACATGGTTATTTAAGGCTGCTAGATGTAATGCAGTATAGCCATCATCTTTTTTCTCATCCACCATCCATGACCTTGGCACTTTGCTTAGCAGAATTCTCATGGCACTGTAAAGAAACAACAATAATAATAATAATAATGTCAATATGGTAATAATAATAATAACAATAATGTCAATACGGTAATAATAATAACAATAATGTTAATATGGTAATAATAATAATAGTAATAGTAATAATAATAATACAAATAATAATAATAACAACAATAATAATAATAACAGGTTTATATTATACATACTTGATCACACACACACATATATATATATATATAGTCTCTCCCTTCCCTCTCTTATCTCTCTCTCACCAATACACACCCCATCTCTCTCTCTCTCTCTTACACACAAATATATACTCTATCTCACACACACAGATATCCTATATTCTCTCTCTCTCTCTTTCTCACATAATTATATACTCTTCTCTCTCTCTCTCCCTTTCCTACACATACAACTCACCTTGGATTGCCCCTGAGAGCAGCATGGTGAAGTGAATTAAATCCATTGTTATTGGTGAGTGTGATGTCTGCCGAGTGGTCTAACAATAAAGTCAATATATCGTCCCTCTTCTTACTCACTGCATCGTGGAGGGGAGTATCTCCATCATGATCCTGTGTTGGAGAGAAGGAGAGAAGGATAGAAACAGTGGCAAGGAGAGGGAGAGAGTGAAGGAAAGAAACAGTGAAGAGATGGTGGCAAAGAAGGAGAGAGTGAAGGAAAGAAACGGTGGAGGAATGGTGGCAAAGAGGGAGAGAGTGAAGGAGAGAAACAGTGGAGGGATGGTGGCAAAGAGGGAGAGAGTGAAGGAGAGAAACAGTGGAGGGATGGTGGCAAGGAGGGAGAGAGGAAGATAGTGAAGGAAAGAAAGAGTGGAGGATAGAAAGAGAAATGTATGTGCATTATATTTGAGATAGAGAGAGAGAGAACATGAGTGTGTGTGTATGATGGATGAACAAACAGACAGACAGAGAGAGACATGAGAGGGGTTGGGTAAACTTAGGTTATCCTATGACCTTTAAAATCATCTGATAGTATAATTAAGGGAATATTGTAATACACTTTTGGTATATTGAAATGCCTTGATACCTCCACAGTATGCCAGGAAACAAAACCAATGAATAAATATAATATAATCCTGTTGCTTGGAATAGTTGTGGAGGAATCATATGTGTCAGTGACATATCAGTACCCATAAGTTTAATAAAGCCGCCAGCCATATTATTTATTTTTTCACAGACATCAGAGGGTCCAATGAGTGTTTTGAGTTATGAACAAACATGAATGATAAGATCCTTATTGAATTGGTAAAGAATTATTCTGTTTTATGGCATTTAGCTTGTCCTAGTCAAAATGTATGGACAAAAATGTCAATTATTTTCAACCTTAAACCTTTGACATACTATGAGAGAAAGCCTGTGTGTGTGTGTGTGTGTTAGAGAAAGCCTGTGTGTGTGTGTGTATAGTCTCACCTGTAAGCTAGGATGACCACCAAGTTCTAATAATATCTTCACCACACCAACATGACCTTTATTAACCGCTACATGTAAAGGTGTTTGTCTACGTTTGCTTCGTGCATTTAGATCAGCTCCAGCACCAGCCAGGATCTGTACAACACTTGGTTCATCACCATAGGCTGCATGGTGGATGGCACGGTCACCATCTTTGTCCTGAACAAGAGAAAATATAATATATATAATATAACAACACTGTTAATAAATATATACACATACATTGTACAAATATACATACACACAACAACAATGTCAACAAATATATACAAACATTGTACAAATATACATACAACAAATACACATACACATAACAACACTGTCAACAAATATACACATACATTGTACAAATATAATACAACAAATATACACATACATTGTACAAATATACATACAACAAATGCACATATACATAACAACAAATATACAAATACATTGTACAAATATACATACAAGAAATACACATAACACATACAATACATACACAAACAACATATACACACCTGCCCAAGGGGGCTGACTTTATTCTATGAATACTCATACCATACATAACACCAATAACTTAATAACATACAGCAATGATTGAATGTTATTTATGTAATATGTATAAATTCTTTTGTTTACAATATATGTATAAATTCTTTATTTACATTACTGAGGTTTTCCGAGCACCATTTTGCACCTATGAGAAATAAGTAACATGTGTGTGTGAATACTCACCTCCTTTTCAACATGTGCATTGTGTTGTAGTAATATGTGTATAACTTCCAGGTGACCGTTTTGACTGGCTGCTTGGAGTGCCGTGTGTCCAGCAAATACACCGTTGACGTCTACTTCCCCTTTCTTCAATATCTCATCCACCTGTAGCAGAGATACACAAATGTATACATAGATAGATAGGGGGAGAGTTAATAAAGTACACACCATACTCTCTCTCTCTCTCTCTCTCCTTCCTTCCTTCTCACACACACACACTCCCTCCTTTGCTCTGTCTCTCTCTACACACACACACACACACTCTCTCTCTCACCTTCTGAGCATCACCAGTAGCAGCAGCCTTCACCAGTTCTTCATTGAGGTCACCAGAAACATGGGCTTCAAATATCTTCTTTAGTAATGCACTCAGACGCTCTGTAATATAATATGTGTAATTAATACACACACATACATATACATACATACACACTGGTAGAAACGTACATGGAGAATACA
Source organism: Petrolisthes manimaculis (assembly GCA_034508575.1). Taxonomy (NCBI): domain Eukaryota; kingdom Metazoa; phylum Arthropoda; class Malacostraca; order Decapoda; family Porcellanidae; genus Petrolisthes; species Petrolisthes manimaculis. The sequence goes on from JAWZYT010000337.1 coordinate 137,521, forward strand.
TACATACACACAGAGTCACACAGACCAGAGATGGGACGATTACCTGTAAAATGTATTCAATTACGATTACATGCAATTTTAATTATTACGATTACAAAAAAAAGGATGCAATCAATTATGATTATGATTACAAGAAATGTAATTGTAATTACAATCATGATAACAGGAAGAGGAATATGCATGGATAATAACCAACTTAGTTACTCAAAATTCTATTTCTGTATTTCAATTTCACTTCTTTTTGTTGAAAAAGATAAATTTTAAAACTCTTTAATTACTTTATTTAGACAAAAATGTATCCATTAATTGTATAAGCCTATGCTGTAGTCTGCAATATATCAATATTACCGGCATGTAAAAAAATTAATAGATAAAACTCTCTCTCCATGACATACACACACTAATACAATACCTCCACTAGCAGCTCCAGATACAGCTCTGTCTCTCTCTCTCTCTCTCTTTCCATGACACACACACACACAATACCTCCACTAGCAGCTCCAGGTACAGCTCTGTCTCTCTCTCTCTCCATGACACACACACACACACACAATACCTCCACTAGCAGCTCCAGGTACAGCACCATCAGATGCCACTTTGGTTACAGCTGCTGGGTTGTAGGTCCAGGATGTTCCACACACTTCAACTTTCAGGTCGTTGTCGTGGTAGATTTGTTGGACACGACCTATTTTACCCAATGTCTGTGTGAGAGAGAGAGAGAGACCCCAAATTAGAATGCAAACCACAGAAATTATAAACAGTGAACACTATGTAGACATTTATAGACAAGAAATTACACACACACACATACTCTCATTCTCTCTCTCTCACACACATACCGGCACCATGGCCTCTGCCCATTCTCCGTGACCTCGTTGAAGTATCTTGATGCGTTCCAGGTCAGCACAGATCTGTACGAGGTCACCCACACTGAACTGCTGACCACCGCTGCTGTCACTGCTGACTACTACACCACCTCCTACCTTAGTCAGCACAGCAGGGTTGAAGGTCCATCTGTGTATACCAGTAATAATAATAATAATAATAATAATAATAATAATAATAATAATAATGATATAACAAAATTGTAATAGTTATAGAATAACAAAAATAATAATAGCAAAATTAAAATTTCATGTACAGGTAATAATAATAATAATATTAATAATAAATCACACATACACACGTACCTGTTTCCAGAAGGGTAAGCCACCACAATATCATGGTCTTCATCAATACCCACCACTGTACCTGTTGTTCCCAGACACTCAAACATACCATCAGTCCAACCACCATGGCCGTGTTGAAGGGACTGAACTATCTCTAACTCTAAGTCCACATTTACCTGTCAATGAGAAAGAGAGAGTGATTTGATTGATTGATGGATATTAGGCGCCGCAACATCGAGGTCCTATAGCGCCAGAAAAAAAGGTGATAGAGATGTGTGACAGCAAGCAGGAAGAAAATAAAAAGAAAAGAGGGAAAGTTGAAGAACTGAAAGATGGTAACCATTTAGTCTGGTCTCTCACTGGCGACCTTCCTAGCATGGGAAACCCTCTCTCCCCGAAATCGGGACAGAGCAGGGGCCGGAGCCCCAAGAGAGAGAGTGAGTGAGGGGGGAGATTAATGGATGGAAGGAGGGAGGGAAGGAGAAAATAGTGGAGAGAGAGAGAGAGAGCACATTATTGGAGGTAGGGAAGATTAGTTTGTGTGAAAAAATTGGAGAAATTAATTTGTGAAAGAGGAGAGTGATTTATTATATGAGAGAGAGGGAAGAACGAGTGATTTATATTAATTTCAAGCTCAAGTGCGTAATAACAAGTGAAAGTTTATTGATTTGGAAGACACTGCATCATGACTTGACGACTATGTTCACACTATACAAATTCCCTAAACTATGCTATATAAATAATGTGTATATATATATTGTACTTACTTGGTCACCAATAGCCAGTCCATGCGGTCCTGACCTTCCTGGATTTTGTTCACCCAACATTGGTAAGTGATCCCTGTATACTGTTCCTCCCTTGGCATCATTTACCACTTTAAGATCAGCCTGCAAATGACATACATACACATAATAATTACTCTTATATATTATCTACACACACACCTTGGTAAGTGGTCCTGGTAAACTGTAATTACTCTAATATATTATCTACACACACACGTTGGTAAGTGGTCCTGGTAAACTGTAATTACTCTTATATATTATCTATACACACACGTTGGTAAGTGGTCCTGGTAAACTCTAATTACTCTTATATATTATCTGCACACACACGTTGGTAAGTGGTCCTGGTAAACTGTACCTCCCTTTGCATCATTTACCACTTTAAGATCCGCCTGGAAATGACATACAGACACATAATAGCCTGGAAATGACATACATACACACATAGTTGCTCCTGTACATTATCTATCCCCCCCCCCCCACACACACAACACATTGTTAAGGGGGTGTGGGAGTAGAGGACAGGCTTTGGGGGGGGGTGCAAGAGTAGGTGGGGTTTGGGAGGTGTGGAAATAAGGGGACAGGCATGGGGTGGTTAGAAAGTCTGTCCCCTATTCCTGCACACCCTAATCCTCCCCCCGAATCCTGTCCCCCTACTCCCACACACCCCTAAACCCCTCCAAGCCTGTTCCCCTATTCCAGCACCCCCTTAGAGTCAGTATGTATGATAAAAAGAATAACCTCTCTCTCTATCTCCCTCTTAAATGCAGACATCTCTTTCACTCATATATACACACACACACAATGTCTGTCTGTCTGTCTCTCTCTCTCCGTCTATCACACACAAGGTCAGCCAATAAATAACATACACGCAGATACAATTACTCCTATAAACTATCTACACACACACATCTTTCTCTCTCTCTCTCTCTCTTCCTGTGTGTGTCTCTCCATCTACCAATCTCTCCCTTTCAGTGCATGCATGTGTGTGTTTCCCTCTCTCTCTCACACACACCTACCATTCCCTCAAAGCCGACCCTATATAGATTCTTGGCTCCGTTGTCCCATATAACATAAGCTGCTGAGCGTGGTGAAGCAGCAGACCAGTCCTGTATTTCAGATACTTTGCCTCTCCTTCCTACACCTCCATCTTGGTCCTCCCACTGCCAGTCCACACCACGCACCACACGCGCTCCAGGAAATATCCCTCGTATTCCCAGCTTCTTACTCTTGCGTCGTGGTTCCAAGAGTACTCTGTGGGTGTATAGATATTGATATTAGGTGCTGCAACAGTAAGATCATATGGCACTTGAGGAATAAGGTGATAGAAAGGTGGGACAGTAAACATAAATGGTGATAGAGAGGTGGGACAGTAAGCATAAATGGTAACAGATGATAATAAGGGAAAGTTGAAGAAGTGAAAGCCCCTTTTAGTGGCATTTTATGACAAGCAGGAATATTGGGGAGGTATTTGTAGCAGGGGGGGGGGGGGGGGTTGTATAGAAAGTTTTGTAATTTCAACAAGTGTGTGTATAGATTATGGGAGATTATTTTATTGTACTGTGTGAGGGTAATATTATCCTGTTAATGTATGTATATAATGTTTGTATTATTTTATCCTCTTGGTGTGTGTATGTGTATACTGTAATTACCTTTCACACACTTTGCCTTTTGACAGATATTTCTGTATTTTCTGTGTGTGTCTGTGTAGTAATTAAATACAACCTGTGCTTGGAGTTTGTAATTTGTATTTTGTGTGTATAATTAATTACCTTTTACATCCATAGGTAGTAATTAAATAGAACCTGTGCTTTGAGTTTGTATTTTATATTATGTATTTTTGTAGAATTGTATATTTGTATGTACCGTACTGTATACTGTAATTACCTTTCACATCCAATGGTAGTGATACTAAAGAACCTATGCTTTGAGTTTATATTTTGTATAATTGTATTTTGTGTGTATATAATTGTATTTTGTGTAGGCTATATAATTACTGTACCTTTCACATCCAATGATAGTGATCCGATACAACCAATGCTTTAAGTTTGTATTTTGTATTTTGTATTTTTGTATAATTGTATTTTGTGTGTATAATTACCTTTCACATCCAATAGTAGTGATGCGATAGAACCTGTGCCTTGGATTGTGTTTGTCACTATGATAACACACAGAACACAGATCATAGTTACTACATTCGGCACATTTCCAACGTATGCCAAAGATGGGCTGTTGTCGGCAAGTGTCACACATAGTACCCTCATGTTTCACACCTGTCGAGAAAGAGGCAGATATGATACACACACAGACAGAGAAACCCAGCAAAATACACACACACATAAAAAGAACAATAAATTTATCAGATAAAAAGATAAATATATTTCACACACACACACAAAACCTGATTCGCACATTAAAATAAAAGTCCTCACACACACACACACACAAAACAAAAGATTTGGGAGGGGGGGGGGGAATTGACACCAGATCATATAAATTAAAAAGTGAGAAACATGTATACATTGTTTGACGAAGAAATGGTCAAGAAAATAATAACATCCTTTATAACGCCTATATTAGAATATGCTGCAGTAGTATGGAACCCACATTTAAATAAACATATCACTAAACTAGAAAAAGTATAAAGAGCAGCAACAAGATGGATACCAAGTCTAATAAAACAAAGCTATGAAGAAAGACTAAAGAAACTAAAGTTACCTAAACTAGACGAAAGAGAGGAGATATGATTTTGGTTGACAAATGTGTCATAGAAACAGAATAAATAGATATAGAAAATTTGTGTCAACAAAGAATACCAACTATGAGAGGTCACAGTAAGAAATTAATTAAAAGAAGATATAAAGATGTACAGAAATGTCAAATAGAGTACTAAATCACATTACCAGAAGTGGTGTGTGCCAAAAACATACAAACTTTAAAGAAAAATATAATAATTGAGTTTTAAAAAGTGGGACATTAATAGCTTGACTTTATCCTGTAAAGATACAAATAGATAAGAACACACACACATACATTCTTTCTCTTTGACACACACACACATAAGTTCTTTCTCTCCCACACACACACACATACGTTCTTTTTCTTTGACACACACACACCTGTAGGGGCTGAATCCAATACCCTGAGATCATAGGCACCAGCACATCTGTAGTTTGCAGCTGTACCATTGTCCCAAACCACTACTACTTCCTCTGGAGACTCAAAGTTCCTTACTGTACCAACATGTCCTTCACCACCATCCTGAAGAAAACGAAGGTAGGTATTGTTAGTGAAAGTGTGTGTGTGTGTGTGTGAGAAGATTAGTTAGGTATTATTAGTGTGAGAGAAGGTTAACTTAGTTAACTTATGTATTGTTAGAGTAAGTGTGTGTGTGTGTGTGTGTGTGTAGCCTAATAGTTATCCCCAACTTCATGCCTCTCATTTGTATTATTTGTTAATGAACTGACAAGATATGAGAAAATTCAACCTAAAAGAGATTTTACAGTGGTTGCATATCATAGTTTTGATGGATAATTTAGTATTGCTCTCAACAAGTAGGGTAGGAATAATATGGTGTTGTCTCTTCTAAACAATTACCGTAAAGTTTTGTCCATTAGTATTCATATTAGTGTAACGTTAGCAGTATAAAGTTATTATAAAAACATTCATTAATCGAGTAAGTACGGTATAACATAACATAAGATGAATAACTCACCTATTTTCCCCATTTCTGTTAGTATTCCTAATATTAGTAATAGTGTAACAATACTAATACAAAACATTAATTAATCCAGTATAACATTAACATAAGAGGAATAACTCACTTGTTTTCCCCACTTCCAATCTGGTCCTCTAATTACTCTAGCACCTACTCCCTCCATCATATATCTCGTATTTCTCCCTGTACTTGCTCCTGCAGCCTCCATTTTCCCCATAAAATAGCCAAAAACTGGATAAAAATGGGATTTACGAAGAGAATGGGTCTCCGTCTGTCCGGACCCTTCCTCTTGTTTACCTTCCCCAGGCTTCCCGTCGCATTCGAGTCAAAATAAATATAACATCCATATATATATTATTCAGTTTATTTCCAAATAACATACAACATAAAGTCAATATACTATAACTAAAATCAGATTAAATATTAAGGAATAAATTTATTATAGTCAAAAGTCATTCAAAAAATCTCATACAAGTACAATACCTAAAAAAGATTGCACTCATTGCAGTATCCAAGAGTGGAATCATCTCCTATCTCACGTAGTTAATAGCCCCACTCTTGAAATTGACACGTTTAGAAAGAGGATCACCAATCATTACCTCCCCAATCCTAATCCTTAATATTATTAACCCACAAGTCCCTGACCCGAGGCTCAGACTAGCTTAGGATATAAATATTACTGGGAGGTAGGCGCTATTTATATATATAAATACTGTATGTGGGTTAGAACCAGCATGGTCATTCAACTCCATTGTACTGTATTTCAGTCCTGAATCACTCTCTCTATCACTATATATATATATATATATATATATATATATATATATATATATATATACAGGGTGTCCGGAATTTTTTACCCGAAAATTTGGCATATGCATGCTTTATTAATTCTGAAAAGAAAATACTCTATTGATGTGTTCTTTTTTTTTTCTTAGTTTAGCGGTAATTGAGACATTTAATTAAGGGGTGGGTGGGAGTAGGGGACAGGCTTGGGGTGTGTGGGAATAAGGGGACAGGCTTTCTACCCACCCCAAGCCTGTCCCCATATTCCCGCACCCCCCCAAGCCTGTCCCCTACTCCCACCCACCCCTTAATTAAATGTATCAATTACCGCTAAACTAAAAAAAAAAAAGATCACATCAATAGAGTATTTTCTTTTCAGAATTAATAAAGCATGCATATGCCAAATTTTCGGGTAAAAAATTCCGGACACCCTGACCATTATGCCACGAAAAATATAATTGGTATTTTGTGAGAATATTTAAAGGACTCATTTACCACCAATTTTCTGACTACATCCTACTAGGGTCCCTTATTAATAAAACTATTCCATTCACCCCGTAAGGGAAGTATTGCCTGCGGAGACGTGGGCAGTACCAACGTCCCTTCGGCCCCAGCTAATCCTTTTCAGTTCTACATGTATCCCTCCGTAAGCTCCTTTCCTTTTCTTTCCTTTGTATTTACTGTCCCACCTCTCTATCACCCCTTCCCACTGGTGAGGGCTGGTTATCCAAAAATGACGAATTTGGATCCTCTAACCACACCCTTGCCTGGGCCCAGTCACCAGTGGGGCTGACTTTATTCTCTGTGAACATTAATTATCCCCCATAGGGCTAGAATAAAGATTGTTGTAGGATCTGGTCACTTTCTAGAGGATTTGACGAGATCTGCCCACATGGATTAGAAATCCACGTGAGGTGTAGGCCTACTGCAACCGGAGGCCTTTTTTTTCCACTGCTGTGTGGACCACCAGCACTTTCCCTTTGCATGCAGCAGTATAAACTCCCTCCCCCTTATGGTCTCTTCAGGGCTGGTCTCATGAAAGGTACGGCCCCACTTGTAGCTCTTGTGGTAACGTGGACTTGGGCCCACAGCACTGGCTGTGGGATCGAAGCCTTTCCCCTAATCTCCCTGGCGGTCGGAGGCCCCCTGACTCCCTGGTCCAGTAAGGTCTGGTCCCATTTCCTTGGGATGTGCTTCGGTAGCCCAGGCATATAGGGCCAGCCCCTACTTTATTTTCATTTGTTTTATATACTGCGACCAGAGTGTACCAAGGGTCTGTGGGGCATGAGGCCAATTTGCCCCGGGAGAACACCAACAACAACTATTCCATTCAAAACCAACAACAATAGAGGAGTGCCGTTGGAAAGACAGCTCCTGAAAACAACATCGCATCGCGAGGCCATCACCACTGCTGACCACCTCCATCGGCTCCATGGCCATCGCATCCATGGAGGTATAATCTAAGAGGAGGCGGCATGAGCCGCTCGTCCTGTACACCCAAAGTGAAGCAAGGGGCGGAGCCTATTACCCTACCCCCCATTGACTCAAAACATTGCCTCGCCCGCTTTACTCCCATTATAATTATGGTCTTATTTTTTTCCTATATCCTATAATCATAGCCAGAAAGAGACTTGAATTTGTCACATATATGATAACTACATAAAATTATCCAATTCTGTATATTATCAAAAGTACTTAAACCCATTAAATATCGCTGTTTCCAGCTAGAGCATTACCTCTGCTCGCAAACTTTTCCTAGGAGTATGAATGAAAGAATGAATTGATTAATGAATGAATAGTTCATTTTATGCAAAAAGTATAGTAAAAGAGAAGGTGATAGCTTACACACCAACCCACAGACCGTATTATAACGTTACAGAGAAATAACAACAAGTACAGATGACCACACGTGAATCTGGAATGCCTCGCTACTTGCGAGATACCTACAACAGGAAGGAAAGTGAGCAAAAGTTATAGTTTGTTGACAAGCAGGTAGTAATAATATTTTACTGTCTGCCTGTCAACAAACTACATCTTTTTTCACTTAAATTTCCTTTCGTTGTAGCCAAGCACCTCACAAGTAACGAACCATAGGCCTACCAGCTTCATGTGTGGGTATTAATTATATAAAGATTTTAGTATGAGACTGTGGAAGGCCTTGTGTCACTCTTTATGTATAGTATATAAATAAGATTATAATTATACAGTAAGATGTGTATAGTGAAGTGAAGATGTGTGTATGTGCTGTGAAGATGTGTGATCTGCAGTGAAAATGTAGCCTACATAGTGTAGTGAAGATGTGTGATCTGCAGTGAAAATGTAGCCTACATAGTGTAGTGAAGATGTGTATAATGTAGTGAAGATATGTATAGGGTAGTGAAGATGTGGTGTGTTGTGATGATGTGTATAATTAAGGTAATGGAGATGTGTGTATAGTGAAGAAGTGTATAGTGTACTGAAGATGTGAAGATGTGTATATGGTAGGCCTACTGGAGATATGTGATGTGTAGTGTAACACCCAGAACTGTCATGTAATTGAGTTGACAGGTGTGTTGTCTTCTATCAAACACATTTTACCATTTATAAGCCACATGTAATCTTACCATGATGGCTGCATGTTACTGCATAAAGTGTGTCATCACTTACTCTGTTTCAGTTCACTCTGATTTACACAGAAACATTAATTTTACTCATCAGTCCCAGGCAGTAATTTCACAATTATAAAAACTCTTTCTGCACATTGGCTTAACTTAGACTACGGTTTTTCAACTTACACCTAAATTCTCAACAACCAAATAGTCTACATAGTAAACACATTTATAAATTAAATATCTTTAAAACATTATGAAATATGCTAAAACATTCATAATACAATCTCTCAACACTCGAGTTATCCTTCAGGCCAGCCCTAACTTAGGCACAAATAGGTCCCCCCATGGAGCCAGTTTATCTTTTATAACCCTGTCAATGCTATATATACGTCAGGTTATACATTAATAGTTAATATCATAACACTATAATAGCCTTGGCTTTACAGTTTTTGTGTGTACAGTATTAATATTCTACAGGACATGGGTACGTGTCGCGGTGTGCGAGGCAGGTGATGAAATTCACTTCGTTGATTTGTCAATTTCTGTCGTATATTTTTCTATATGACTTTCTTAACATACATATGAAATGTAGTATAAAGACTCCTGTCTCTCTGGGTACACCCATATGCTGAACACGCCAGCATTATCTTAAAAAATGGCAAAGAATGTTGGTGAAATTGATGGTCCGACATGATCAACTGTCCAATGTTTTGAGTCAATGGGGGGTAGGGAGGACAGCCGACCAATAGAAAACTGGCTTCACCTCTGTGACGTCATGCCGCCTCCTCTTAGATTATACCTCCATGATCGCATCACAACGCTTCAGTGTTGCCAGGTGCTGAGAATTTTTCGGGTTTAGAGAACTTTGAAGTCCACACGGGAAAATTATATACAGGTTGTTCGAGAGTATACAGGGAAATTTCTACCAGATGGAATACAAAAAAAAAAAAAAAACGTCAATGTTCAATACTAAACGGAACATTTTTTAGGTAAAAAGGGAAATACGAAAGGTGAAGTTAGGTTACTGGTAGGAGGAAGTTTGGAACATTTCTTCAAGCAGATCTGGAAACACTGTAACGCTTACACAGACAGGTTACAACAACCCAAAAGAAACTATTATTAAATATTTCTCGGTACAGTGTTCACTATTCTATATATATAATGCAAGGGACAATACTCCATAGTCCTCTTAGACCAACCCAATAGTACCTACTACCCTAATGTTACTGACGTAGTAGTAGTAGTCAGCCAACACAGCCATACATACACACACACACCACACTATACACCTCGGTATATATTGAAAGAATTACCATTATTGCTTACGGTTTTTCTACCTTCATTACCCACAGTTCTTAACACCATTCCTTAACAATCTATAAATATATGGCCTAAATGGATAGTAATTAATAAGTTCAAACAAACATATATTTGCTTCATACATCAAACCTTACACCTTCCTTTAACAAACATCTGTCATTACCCAACTCGACTTTACCAAGACTAATTACACCTAAAACTACTACTGTACCTTCTGGAATATTGCTAACAACAACAACAACAACAGCAACAAGATTAACGTTACCAGGTATGTTGTTATTAAATCTATATAATAATATTGGAGGAGACATTGACTTGAACTTCCGGTAATAGTTAAGCGGTGGACCATAATGAGGTTAGGACTGAAGGCTTGCAGATTGCAATGTTTTATTGTGTTTTTTTAATGCATTTATTGTTCAAGGCCGTCGCATTTTAATGTTTTGGGAGATACAACCCCCGCGCCTCCCATTAAAAACACACAGAATATTTTTACAAGTTGCCAGAACTCGATTTCAAAAATTTTACTATTACCAGTATTCATATTTCACTATTACAAACAACTTTTCTGTATACCATTTCTTCTGCAAATGCTGCATAACAGTAGTTACCTCTTATAGTTAGGTCCCGGTAGTCTGCCCAAGTTAGGTCCCGGTAGAGTGTCCCAGTCCAGATTAGGTTAGGTTAGGTCCCGGTAGTGTGTCCCAGTCCAGATTAGGTTAGGTCAGGTCAGGTGAGGTCTGACTAATTTCTATTGTATATTTTTTCCTGCTTAGGTCCCGGTAGTCTGCCCAGGTTAGGTCCCGGTAGTCTGCCCCTGTTAGGTCCCGGTAGTCACACTAAATCCTTCTCGGAACTGTATTTTTTTCCAGTGAAATCCTGTTGTGGCATCTTGTAAAAATTTACCTTTTCCTGCCATTGTAAATATTGGACAGTCCTGGTAGTCTGCCCAGGTTAGGTCCCAGTAGTTTGCCCAGGTTAGGTCCCAGTAGTCTGTCCAGGTTAGGTCCTGGTAGTCTGCCTTGGTCCTGGTTAGGTTAGGTTAGGTCAGGTCAAATCAGGGTAAAAAAAAGTTATTGCCTCACAATATTATGGGCAACAATCACTAGAACAAGTAAAAATATGAATGAAAATGTAAAGAACAAGCACTGGGCTGCGCTGTGGGTGTTTTTGCCTGCGGCGCTGCTCGCTACGCTCGCCCCCCCCCACCCCTCAATCAGATGTCACACCAGGTAATGAAGATGTTAATACTTATCTCTGCTAAATATACATGGCAATGTCTCTTCCACTTAATAGTGAAGATGTTAACACCTATCATGATGTCACACCAGGTAGTGAAGATGCCACATTTTATCATGGAATGAACATGGAATATTTTTTTGTGATTTTTTGAAAGTTTGGAAAGGTTGCAATTTTAAGATACATTGATGTGGGAACAATCCAGGTGGATCTCTTTTGCAGAATTACTGAGATAAGTTTTAACATCTTCACTATTAAGTAGAAGATGATTACGGTGTGACACATCTTCACTACCCAGATTGTCATATCGTCATAATGTTTTAGTACAGAAGAGTGTGTTGTTGTTAAAGTTCCTCAAGCTGTCTGGCCGAGCAGCCCCGAGCTCCTGAGGAAGGCCATGGCCTGAACCGGGCTTTCCCACAGTGCTCTCAGAGAGTGTATGTTGTGTTGTCGGCGAGTATGGTTGTGTGTTGACATCTTCACTGTTAGATAGAAGATGTCACTACTTTATTTTGTTGTATTCCAGGATGCCTATAAAATGTCATAGAGTTGGAAAGATATTGTATGAGAGGCTAGGATTAGGAGGGTAAGATTTAAAGAGGAGATAGATAGAGGTAAACGGTATAATTAGATCTCTGTAGTTTGCTCATGTCTATCTATCTATAGCTCTGACGCCTCGTTCCCTCCGGGAACTCCCCCGAAGGGGGTGGCCATGGCAGAAAGGTCTCTAGTCTTCCCTGTTCAAACACTCCCTCCTTACTTGGTCCAGCCCTCCCCTCCCCCTCATGTTTCTCTCCTTTACATACTCTTCCACTCTGTTCTGCCATCTAACGGGTGGACTGCCTCTCACACCACGGCCCCAGCCGCTAGCTTTTAGTTCTTCAACTGTCTCTCTTTCTTTCTATTTCCTTTCTGCTTGCTGTCTCACTTCTCTATCACCTTTTTTTGGCACTATAATTATGACCTCACTGTTGCGGCGCCTAATATCAGTCAATCAATCAATCAATCAGATACCATTCAAAACAGTTGGGAAAAACATGCATTTTCTTTTTATGTGGCTCTTCTTAAACTATACCAAAATATTTAACTTACTTAAATATATGTTAGGACAAGAAATGATGTAACATAAATGCATTATTACATTCTCTGTTGATTATATTAATTATTGTTTTGTTTACAGAGTGTAAAATGACAGACGACCTTGATGTGGACGCAATGCTTGAAGCTCCGTTTAAAAAGGAGGTAAGTGGTGATGGTGGGTCTTGACCAAATGTACAAGTGTGACAGGCAAGGTATGCTCAAATTTGGTCTATATATATTACTTATTCGGTAGTACAGTTGACTCTCGGTATAAGATTATTATATTTAATACTGTACTATTATTTTGACACAGGCTCAGTACTGTACATTACTTATAGCCTATTATACAGTAGACCCTCAGTCTAAGATTAATATAATTAGCACTATTATTTTGACAAAGGCTCAGTACATTACTTATAGCCTATATAGGCCTACAATAGACACTCAGTATAAGATTATTATATTTAATACTATGATGTTGACAAAGGCTCAGTGCTTCAGTATATATTTTAGGCAATGAATAGCCGGGGAAAACATTTGGTGGTCTTCAATGATGAGCTGAGTATAAAACGAAGTGGTGGAAACAAGTATTTATTCATTGTATATAGAGGGTCTAAAGTACCGTACTATTTATACCGGTATTTATTCATATATCACTATTTTGTAGATTAATACACAAATGAATATACTGTATATTATATATATCTGTAGCTGTCACATGAACATTTGTCATTGGTATTGATTTAATATAATTAACATACCGGAAATACTTTGATGTATGTTCAATACTTACATGCCAATTTTTTCAGAATTGTTTGAATCTACTTGGTGTAACATTATGACATACAGTAGTATTAACTCGGATGCATTAGGGTTTATTTATGTAGGAAACATACCTATAGCCTATGTGGAAGTAAATACAGTATGTAAGTAAGTCTAATGAAGATTATGGTATTTACAGAACTAAAGTCTTCTGAAGTACTATAGGTCAAATCAGTGTTATAGTACTGCACAGTTTGGTATTTTTACATTTTTTTTATTGCAGTATCAGTATTTGACTTGGGAGCAAAAATAAATATTAATAAATTGTACCGAAAAAATAAAATGCATTGCTTGGATAATAACAGCCGTGTGAATTGTGTGTGTGTGTCAGTCATACACCCATCTTTTGCAAGGCCAGGAGTCTGAATTGTGTGTGTAATACAGTACAGCCATTTTCAGCAAGGCTAGGAGTATAAAGCGTGTATATATGTGTGTGTTTGTGTGTGTGTGTCTGCCGTGTGCACTGCTGATCTTCTCTCCCCATTCTCTGTTGTTTTAGATAACCTATTCAGTCACTGTCTCCCACCCTCCATGATTAAACGGTCTTGAGCTCGAATTCTGTGCTCCGTCCACCGCCAGGTACTGTTAGCTGATAAGTTATACATAAAATAAACTTATGTTGATGAAAACAAACAGGTCACACCACTGATGCTATAAGTTTGTAACACCATTCCAGTCTGCCTACTTTAATTTATCTTGGGGTGGTGGAATGTTATTTTATTTGAAGGATAAACACATTGATAAAATTCAAAGTGTGTTATTGAAGTTTGTTGTAGGAAATGGAATGTTGTTGTAAACTGTAGGAAAACAACAATAGTTCACTCTTAGGTAATTAACACCAATGTTTACTAAGGTTGGTATTATTAAACTTATTCTTTGACCAAAAAGAGTTTTGTCACTAAATTTGTATTTTAAAATAATAGGAAATGAGTGACAAAGAGAACTTTTTGTTGTTGAATAAATTTAATAATATGAGCCTGAGGCTTTTGTATATCTGGTCCCTGGCAAACCTGTCAAGTTAATTGAACTTGTAATGATGGAAGGCCAACGGGATGATAACTACCTTGAGTGTTCACTGATGTTTTATATCTAGTGAACTATTGTCCCTTTTGTAAGCCAATTGTTAGTTTTAAGAGGAGAAACTCATAAAGTAAAATGAAGCATTATTGATTCCTCCAAACTATACCAGGAAACCGTTGATGTATTAGTAATGTTATAAGTTATTTATTGCCTGGGATAGTATGAAGGAATCAGTAACCCTCCAATTTACCAAAAAAAGAATTTCTCCTTAATTTATACCCTTCACCTTGTCATCTCAGAAAGTAGCTGGTAGAATAAGATTGTCTTACTATTTGTACAGTATATATAAGATATAATTATTTTTTTCTTAAATTACTTTCAATGTTTATCTTAGTGGTAGAAATTACTACATAACTTGTTCTTACTTTTTAAGTCTTAAGATGGTTTAGGTTGTACAGAATTATTGTCTTCTGAATGAATAATTTTTTGTACCTTCATTCATCACAAGATTAGGATGTCATTTGATATGAAAACATTGTAGTAAGTTTTATGAAGTTGATTGACGTTTAGTTTTCTTGATCTGTGTAGTTAACCCTTAAAGCACGGGCATGTATGAGCCTAGCGCAGGCATAATTTGCAAAAGTGCACAAACTTTTGGCAGCTAAAAGCGTGTAAACTATTAAACCTACAGTTAAACCTCGTTTTAGCGGACAAGTTATAACTGATTTCGGATACAACGGACCCAATCAGCTGGATTTTTTTTTTTTTATTAATTTGTCTGAATTTTTTTTTTCTATTTTTTCTCCATTATATTTTTACATTATACAGTAGGTACATTATTTACACATAATTTCATACCTATTTATGTATATATACAGTTGACTCGAATAAATCTGAGGAGTTCTTATACAAAACGAGCGAAATCATAATGAACATGTCACGAAATGATATCACTGTCGTCTGCGAAGCGTGGGTGTGTGTGTGTGTTGCCACCACTTCTCCCTCGCCCCTTCCCCCCTTACCCTCAGTTTCCATTCACCCTAGCCCAAGGTCAAGGGAATTATAGGTCTAACATAATAATAATAATAATAATAATAATAATATACGGTTTATTAGTAAATGGCAGCTGATAGGCTGAAAATATACATAATACATTTAAAATAAAAAATAAAATGAGGATGAATGAATGAATACATGTATAAATATTAGGGATGAATAATAAATTGAGCATAGAAAAAACACAAAATACAATAGGACTGTACATGTGTACATGTCCCGGGAGGGTAGTGGTGTCAGGTCAGGATTAGGATTAATGGGGGGGATTAATATTGAGGTGCTGTGTAGGCCTGTGTGTGTGTGTTTGTGTGTGTGTGTGTGTGTGTGTGTGTGTGTGTGTACATACGTTGTCACTTTGTGTTTGACTCGCTCGTTTTTAGTAATTTACGAGTTAACCACCAGCTTCATGTCTGGTGGTGCATTTACAAAACGGAAGGTCATATCCTTCCATATTAAGAAGGAAGGTTTTTCTCGGACAGAGAAAGCAAAAGGAAACACCAGAGTGTGTGGTTGATAAAAGTAAATAAAACGATATCACGCGCTATCTCCCCTCTTCCCCCTACTCTCCCCCCTACCACCTCAACCACCACGGATGTCGCCGACTCATTTCAGTCATTACTCAAAATTGAGTTATTCTAGAGTCAACTTTATCTATATTTTGTGTTAATTTTTGTTCTTGCACGTTTTTTTTTTTTTTTTTTAATTTGTATCCCTCCTAAAAATTTGTCGCTATAACGGTTAAATGGCTTTAACGGACACCCTCTCCCCCCTATTAGTCCGTTATTACGAGGTTTAACTGTATATGAATAAATGATGTACCGGTACTTGTGATGACTTCAGTAAAAGTACAAAAGTTTGTTAGGGAGGGCAATATGAGATTTACGAATTATAGATTTTTCCGTACTTTCGGAAATACTGTATACCTAAAAATGGCCCTAAAATTCTGAAAAATTATTACCGGGTAATGAAAATAATTAAATTTGAACACATTTTTGTGCTTGCCTGTACAATGCAGTGAATATCCGAAGAAATGTATGTGCATGAGTAAAAATTCAACGAGTTTTGGTGATAACTGAACATACCACCCCACTATCACCCTCACACTCCCTTATTACTCGTGATAAGTCTCACCCCTTTATAGTGAACAACTTCTCAAAACAGTCATTTTTCATACTTTTAGCACATATCTCAGTACAGACATTTGATATGGTGAAAAGTGCAAGTGATTGTATGAGAAAGTGACAAAGAATAATGAATATAAACTAAGGAAATGTGTTTCTATGAGTAGAAACTGATGGATTATTGGTGATAACTGAACTTACCAACCATCACCCTCATTTGGCAGCAAGGTTCTCGTACAGTAAAAGTCCGTTAATCCGACACCACGGATACTCCGAATTTTTAAAAGTGGTAATAAAAATGTCAATGTGGGGATTTTCCGGGTGTATCGTCACATATTATGCCTACGTGATTCCCGTACAGCTGGTCCACCCACACTCTCACCCCTATTAGGCGTACCTATGCGAAATATTAATACAGTACTAAGTGAAAGTGATTTTTCAAAGAAAATTACCAAAATTAATTAATACAAACTAAGGAATGTTTGTGCACGAAGGAAAATTTAATGAGTTTTTGTGATAACTGAAATTTCCACCCCACTGTCACTCACGCTGGTTTGATACACTCGTGATAAGCCTAACCCCTTTATAGTGAACAACTTCTCAATACGGGCATTGTTCATACTTTTAACACATATCCCGGTACAGACATTTGATATGGTGAAAAGTGCAAGTGATTGTATGATAAAATTACAAAGAATAATTAATATAAACTAAGGAAATATGATTGTATGAGTAGAAACTCATGAATTGTTGGTGTTAACTGAATTTGTCAACTCGTCACGCACTACACACGCTATTAGGCCTAACCTTTTAGAATGAAAAACCTTTAAAAACATTCATTTTACATACGTTGGGCTCAAGTTTAGAATTATTTTTAGTTACTAGCTGTGTATGGGAACCAGATATGCGAGTGAAAGCACACATAATTTTGAGAGTGGGTGTTCAGGCAGACAGTCAGTCATATGCATCAAATTTAAGCCCTCGGATATCTCAGATCTTCTGATAACTCGACAAGGGTCTCCCCTCAATTGATCCGAAATAACGAGGGTTTACTGTAATCCTATAATTTGTGTGTTTCTTTTTCCATATCTGTATTTGGAGGTCCAACCAATAGTCCGAATGACCTTCAGTCCCCTGCAATTCGGATTACAGGACTTTTACTGTACTCTGCAACCTTGTATTTGACATTGTAAGTTATAGATTGTTCTACACCTACACAGTACTCTGCCATGAGCTCTGGAACTTTAAATACCCTCATTAATTTGGCGAATACAGTACTTGTAGTTTCTGTGCCACACATAACATATGTCTTCCCATGTTTGTTTGTGACTGGTGGTTTCTTGGGAGTCATGGTTAGTAACAGCAGATAAAAACAGTGAAAATTAGGTATAAATGTAAGAGTAATGTTGGAGATGTACAGTATACACAAACACTAGACCGGTATATATGAACTACTATAACAGTGATGGCAGTAGAATCGCAGTGTTGCCATGCCCGTGCAGTCTTCTTTTCTTGGCATTTTTTAGGTTTTTTATATATTTTTTTTACATTTTTTTAATATATTTAGCAATAATTGGTCCGCCAAAAAGCTTCTTAAGTATCGGGCTTTCTTAAGGTTTGGAGTCCAAACTCTTCGACTTTTACTGTACAGTATATGGACATCTGTAACATGGGGCAATATGACCTTGGTGTTGCAGCATCTGATTTCAATCTGTAGGAAAGGTAGCTACAGTAGCTCAGAATAACAGCAACTCAAAGCACACTTTTACACTCCTCAAACCATCAGTTCCATACTCTGATTTCATCATTAAACATGTCAGAATCACATTTTTCAGAACTACAATATTGAATATAACATCAATACCATTTTTGCATACATACAGTAGGTTTGCATAGTGTGAGTGACTGATGTACACGTTTCACCTATTGAGTGACAAACCCCCAAATCAGCACCCTATATTATCTTTTGTGTAATGCTTCCACTGAGTGTGTTTATGTGGTCAAGAATGGCCCAAATCCTCAGTCATCTCCTGAAGCATGTATAATTATATTAATATATGTGTGATATTAACCACTCCTACAAACCCACACTACAACTAACTGCTCCCCCCAGCCACATTCTCACTCTCACTCAGTCAGTCTTGCTCACATCCTGTCTACCTTCCTCTCCCTTGTTACCAACTTGTTGCCCCCCAACCCTACACCCAACCAACCAATACCTACTGCCTTCACCATGCCAAAGTAAGGGAGGGTTGGTGTGGTTGCAGTATAGGGGTGACCTAAACTCCTACATAATGTTGTTTTGGGGGGATAGTCTTTTTAATGGCCCCCTTGTCTTCTGTGTTGCATATTGGCATAAAACATCTCAGTAAATTATCAATTTAAGTCAGTTGCTGCCCATAAGTAATTTTCCCATATAAACATGTATTCATACAGTGGGAATTATACCTACACAAGCTCCTCTGTCGAACAAATTTTCACACAATATGCGAACGTACTATATATGATAATTAGCACTTAGTACTAAACAAGCAAAAGTTAGCTGGTAACATGTTCGCACTGTGACTATGGTATTACAAATCACTAAGAGAGTTGAAACAGTATCAAAGAACATTCATTACCTTGACTTCCCTTTACATGTGGTAGCATTACTAACATGTAATGTAGCAGGTAGCAGCATAGTGTTACTTGTTATGACAACACTGCCACCATTCTAGGCATGTGTCTGTTGGTGCATCTCATCTTGTTCACATTTTCTCTGACTGTACCATTTGCGTCAGTTTTGCTACATAGGCGTCACTTTTGCATCATAGTAGCATCACTTTCGGGTTATTTTCACCTAAGAAACAACACAAAAGTGTCACTTTCACCAAAGAAACAACAAGTAAAGTGGTGCTCGTTTATATTCCATCCTAACAAGCTTAGAGGCTTGGCTAGATTGGCTGGTTTTAGTGATGGGAGAGTGGGTGACTATTACCATACTGGTAAACACACCCTGCCTTTGTTGTCAGCTTAATTAAGTATGTCTGGTAGTGCTCAAATATGAACAATGTGGCATTGACTTGAATTGACACCTGCCACTCGTTGCTGGTGTTGACTCGAGTTGACAACCCGTGCTTTAAGGGTTAAAGTTGGAAGGCATTTGTTCCATTATTATTATTATCATTAGATTATTCAACCAGAAAGTTATACTGTTCAAACGTATTTGGGGATTTTCTTAGTTCACTCATCCATTCATTTAATTACTGTGTCATCTGTTGTGCATTGGAGATGTTTTTTATTCTGGCTTAGATTTTGAATTCTTTAATTGTTTGAATTTAAGTAAAAGTAACAACTGTAAAAGACATAGTAGTTTGTGATGTTTAAATGTATGTGAGCAAAAAATAATTATAATACCGGTAATTAAATAAATTAATAAAAAGGAACATGTAATAGTGAACAACTCTGACCTCCTTGCACAGAGTAAAGGAGAGAGAGAGGAAAAAATAAAAAAAGGCAAAGAGTGTTAATACGTAATTTGTTTTGGTACAAGTGTGTGTTGATAAAAGCCAACCAAAGCAAACCCCCTTATCCCTGGTGGGTCAGTAAATCCTTTTGTTTATATGGTAATGAATAAGAGAAGCCTGGGAAAACATTTTGTGATCTTCAATGAGTGTAAAATAATGTAGTGGTGGGTAATGAATAAGAGAAGCGTGGGAAAACAATTGGTGGTCTTCAATGAGTGTAAAATGAAGTGGTGGATACAAGTATTTATTCCTTGGTAGTGACTGGTACTGACAAACTTGGTATCTTCACTCAGATGCTGGCGACCGGCAACACACTCCACCGGGGGAACTCACTCCACTCCACAACCCCAACCAACCTTAACATTGACCACAAAATTACTTTATTCTTTATGTACTTGATGATGCAGGACATTCAGTGCAACAGGTATAATAAAAAAAGTCAATAATAAAAAATGTTGTGGTCAGTTATGTCATTTATTTATTTATTTTTTGTATTGTTGTACTTTTCTTTTTCTATATTTGGCCCATGTTTGTGCTGTGACTACTGGTAAATGTGTTGTATATTGGTGGAAATAATTATAAAGCCTCATCCTGCTGCGTCAAGAACTGCACATCTAAAGTTTGCGTTTTGCAGGCGGTGTTGCCTTGGTTGGACCCTACGGCTAGAGAGAGACATCAGGTACTAGCGAGCTGGAGGCTACTGCGTATATGTTTATGCTGGCTGGGGAAGAAAATACATTTTATGATCTTAGGGGTGCACCTGTTGTGTATGTGTGTGTGTTCTGGCAGTGAGCTACATGTGAGTGTTGGAAGTGTGTCTGTGAGACTTTAGTGACTATTTCATTTAGTGTTGTTGTGTATATGTGTGTGTGTGTGTGTAGTACAGATTACTTATGAAACTGTTGGGTTGGTGAGAAGTGCTGGAGTTTCCAACAAGGTGATCTTCTTACCTAACCTTGTATAGGTGGAGACTGACTTTGTCCATCGCTATACAGTATTATCCATTCCCTTGTTACTTTGAAAATGAGGTTATTATTGTTAAATGAATAGAGGAGTACTAATATATGACTGTTATGTCTTCTTCTCTCCCCCTCCTCCTACACCATCATCACCACCATCACCCTTGCCCCTTCTCCCCTCATCCCTGGATGGTGCCATCATCCCCTCTAGGACAACAACATAATGGTATCTGCACCTCCAGACTCCAAACACAAGGAAAATGGACACACTTCATCATCATCATCTAAAGACAGGTACTGGTACTGGGATACCTATAGGCTCTCTCTCTATCTCTCTCTCTCCTTAATGTTAATTATCTATCTATATACAGTTAAATCTCGTTTTAACGGACCCCGTTACAACTATTTCTGATACAACGGACCCAATCAGCTGGAGTTTTTTTTTAATTAATTTCTCTGAATTTTTGTTTCTCTATTTTTTCTCCATTATATTTTTACATTATACAGTAGGTACATTATTTACACATCATTACATACCTATTTATGTATATATACAGTTGACTCTCGAATAAATCTGAGGAGTTCTTATACAAAACGAGCGAAATCATAATGAACATGTCACGAAATGATATCACTGTCGTCTGCGAAGCGTGGGTGTGTGTGTGTGTTGCCACCACTTCTCCCTCGCCCCTTCCCCCCTTACCCTCAGTTTCCATTCACCCTAGCCCAAGGTCAAGGGAATTATAGGTCTAACATAGGTTGTCACTTTGTGTTTGACTCGCTCGTTTTTAGTAATTTACGAGTTAACCACCAGCTTCATGTCTGGTGGTGCATTTACAAAACGGAAGGTCATATCCTTCCATATTAAGAAGGAAGGTTTTTCTCGGACAGAGAAAGCAAAAGGAAACACCAGAGTGTGTGGTTGATAAAAGTAAACAAAACGATATCACGCGCTATCTCCCCTCTTCCCCCTACTCTCCCCCCTACCACCTCAACCACCACGGATGTCGCCGACTCATTTCAGTCATTACTCAAAATTGCGTTATTCGAGAGTCAACTTTATCTATATTTTGTTATATTAATTTCGTACCCCTCCTAAAAATTCGTCGCTATAACGGTCAAATGGCTTTAACGGACACCCTCTCCCCCATATTAGTCCGTTATTACGAGGTTTAATTGTACCTCCAGACTCCAAACACAAGGAAAATGGACACACTTCATTATCATCTAAAGACAAGTATTATACCTATAGTTTCTCTCTCTTTCCTTAATGTTAATACCTACCTACCTATCTACCTACTTATATGACTTTCTAACTTGCATGTACAGTCTGCAACAAAAGGTTTGGAACCACCCCTATTGCTAGTGGTATGTAGAGTTAGTAAGCCTATTCCATATTCACTCTCACTCTAACACCACACAAATCCTTTACTAATAGCGTTACAAATGAATGATCACATTTTTAATCACTGGGATTACTCTCACTATTCTTTCCTGTCTTTCTCTCACTCTCACTTCACTCTCACTATTCTTTCTTGTCTTTATCTCACTATTCTTTCTTGTCTTTCTCTCACTTTCACTATACTGTACTTTGTCTTCCTCTCACTCCACTCTCACAATTCTTTTTCGTCTTCCTCTCACTCTCCCTTCACTCTCACTATTATTTACTGTCTTCATCTCACTCTCCCTTTACTCTTACTATTTTTTCTGTCTTCCTCTCACTCCACTCACTATTCTTCCTATCTTCCTCTCACTCCACTCACTATTCTTCCTATCGTACTCTCACTCCACTTTCACTATTCATCATATCTCACTCCACTCTCACTACTCTTCTCTTTCCTCCCCCTACTCTCCCACCACTCTCACATTTCTTTTCTGTCTTCCTCTCACTCTCATTCACTCTCTTACGTATTAATAAGTTATATGTGTTATGAATAGGTGAATTATTGGTGTATAATAGGTGTATTATACTTGGACTGACTTAGCAGGCGTACCAACTGTACCCTGATAAAAATTCTAAAATTAATGGATGGGTGGTTCCAAAATTTGTTTGCAGAGTGTACTTATGACAAATGGTCACACTTCATCATCATCCAAAGATAGGTATTGTTACTGAGCTACCTCCAGTCTCTCTCTCTTTCCTTAATGTTAATATCTACATATCTATCTATCTACCTACCTACCTGCCTACCTGCCTATATGATTTTCTAACTTGTATGTCCTACAGTCTCTCTCTCTTTCCTTAATTTTAATACCTATCTATCTACCTATCTGATTTTGTAACTTGTATGTACTTATGACAAATTGAAATCTATATAGACACAGTATGTTCTTGATATAAGATGAATATATTTAACACAATCCTTTTAACACAGGTTCAGTAAATCTTTTGGTCTGTATGGAAATGAATGACTGGTAGCCTGGGAAAATATTTGGTGGTGTTCAGTGAGTGTAAAATGAAGTGGTGAATACAAGTGTTTATTCATTGAATATATATTGAGGGTATACAACACTTTTATATATTGAGTATGAATATATATTTGTTGTCGTCCACAGAAAAGACAAAGACAAGGACCGTGAAAAGGACAGAGACAGAGACAGAGACCGTGACCGCGGCAAGGACAAGGACCGTGACAGAGGGAAAGACAGAGACAAGGACAAGGACCGTGACAGAGGGAAGGACAGAGACAAGGACAAGGACAGAGACAATGATAAGGACAAGGATCGAAAGAAAAGGTCCCGTTCCAAATCTCGGGACCGCCGGCGCAGGTCTCGATCCCGTTCTCGGAAGAGGAAGTCTCGCTCAAAGTCAAAGGATCGTCAACCAAAGTCCCGGGAAAGGCGCCGCAAGTCTCGCTCCAGGGACCGCAAGAGAAACAGAAGGAATAGTAGAGACAGGAGTAGGGACAGAAGGAGGAGCAGGAGTAGAGATCATAGACGTTCTAGATCACGAAGCAAGACACCAAAGCAGTAAGTTATTATTACTTAAAGTATATATATCATATAAAGTATATCAGGAAACAATACCACATGAACCTTAATAATACTGGCCACTTATTCCTTGGAGGAGCAGGAGTAAAGATCATAGACGTTCTAGATCACGAAGCAACACCAAAGCAGTGAGTTATTATTACTTACCTTGATTCCTATAAAGTATATACCAGGAAACAGTACCACATGAACCTTAATAATACTGGCCTCTTATTATTACTTAAAGGTAGTACCTTGATTCCTATAAAGTATTATTATTACTTACAGGTAGTACCTTGATTCCTACAAAGTATACCAGGAAACACGAGCACATGAACATAAATAATAGTGGCATGTTATTCATTGCAATAATTTAGAGCATTGATTCTTTGTTACCCATTTTTCATACATGACTCATGTCTATAGTTCTACACTTATTTGTTACAGAGTAAGTTTAATAATAATACCACTCATTGTGTTTTTGTTTTTTTTCACCAAGGGAGCTGTCAGTGGAGGAACGAGATGCACACACTGTGTTTACAAATAGTAAGTTAATAATAATGCCATTGTTTTTTCACCTAGGGAGCTGTCAGTGGAGGAACGAGATGCACGCACTGTGTTTTGCATGCAGTTGTCTTCACGTATACGCTCCCGAGATCTTGAGGACTTTTTCTCGGTGGTGGGGAAGATCAACGATGTTCGAATCATCACCGACACCAAGACTCGCCGCTCAAAGGGCATAGCTTATGTTGAATTTGCTGATGTGGAATCTGTGCCTTTGGTGAGATAATATTTGTATTGTATTTATTTGAGAAACAGACTCACCATTATAAGGCTATAATATATCTTATGTTGAATTTGTTGATGTGGAATCTGTTCCTCTGGTGAGATAATATTACTGAATTATTTATTTGAGAAACAGACTCAACATTCTAAGGATATAATATATCTTTTTGTTGATGTAGAATCTGTGCCTTTTACAGCAAATACATCAATTTACATTTAGTTTAAGGTTAATAATATTTGAATCTGTCTTTAGGCACTGGGACTGTCTGGTCAGAAAATCCTTGGTGTACCCATAGTGTGCCAACCCACACAGGCAGAAAAGAACCGTGCAGCATCATCAGCAGCGGCACAAGACCAAAAGGCAGCAGCTGGTCCCATGAGGCTTTATGTTGGCTCCTTACACTTTAACATTACTGAAGATATGCTCAGAGGCATTTTTGAACCATTTGGAAAAATTGACCACATCCAACTTATTATGGATTCTGAGACAGGACGGTCCAAAGGTTATGGCTTTATTACAGTGAGTATTAATATATCATTGTTGTATAAATATATTAATGTTGTTTATCATGGACTCTGAGACTGGACGGTCCAAAGGTTATGGCTTTATTACAGTGAGTATTAATATAACATTGTTGTATAAACATATTAATGTTGTTTATTATGGACTCTGAGACTGGATGGTCCAAAGGTTATGGCTTTATTACAGTGAGTGTGTGGATAGGGTTCTTTTTTATATTTAATATATAATTGATGTGATATATTTATCTATCTATCTATAGCCCTGATGCCTCGTTCCCTCCGGGAACTCCCTCCAAGGGGGTGGCCACGGCAGAAGTGTCTCCAGTTTTCCCTGTTCCAACACTCCCTCCTTACTTGTTCAAACCTTCCTCTGACCCTTACGTTTCTCTCCTTCACATACTCTTCCACTCTGTTTTGACATCTAACTGGCGGTCTGCCTCTCACACCACATCCCACAACTTCACTTCCATACACCTTCTTTACAAACTCCTCACCTTGCATTCTCTCTACATGTCCAAACCATCTTAACCATCACTCTCTCAACCACTTCACACTCAATACCAATTGCCTTCTCACTCATACCACATCTCTCGTACACACTCTCATTACTTTCTCCATCCCACCTAGACACTTCTCTCAAGTAGCTCATTTCCACAGCACCTATCCTAGACTGATGAGCCCTACTCCATGTCCATGTCTCTGATGCATATGTCAGTGTTGGTAGGATTATACTGTTCCTCAGTCCCCTCTTCACCTCCATACTCACACTTCTACCCTTCATAATCCTTCCCAATGATCCCATGACCTGTCTACCCTTCACTGCTCTCTCCCTAATTTCTCCTTCCATACTTCCATGCTTACACATAACTGTACCCAGGTACTTAAACTCCTTCACTTCCTCCATCATCTCACCTCTCAGAGTTATCTCACACTTCGTCCCAGTTGGTACTTCCACTCTGTACGGTGTAGCAAAGTCAATCACTTCAGTTCCTGCTCTCTCAAACACCATCACTTTACTTTTACCAACATTCACCTTCAGTTTCCTTCGTTTACACACAGACTGAAATTCATCTACCACTCTGTAACTCCCTTTCACTCTCAGCCATCAACACAGTGTCATCCGCAAACAAACTTGCCACCAAGGACCAATTTGCTTCATTCAGCCTCAATTTCACCCCCAGACCATTCACTTTGGCTTCCATCTCTCTCATACAACCATCCATATATATATTGAACAGCCATGGTGACATAACACATCCCTGTCTCAGCCTTACCTTAATATTAAAACTCTCACTTAGATCACCCTCTACCCGCACACATGCTGTTGCCTCTGCATAAAAAGCCTCAATGCCTTTTAGCAAAGACCCCACAACACCATATATTCTTAACACCTCTGACATAGCTCTCCTATCCACCCTATCGTATGCCTTCTCCAAGTCCATGAAGGCAGCATACAACTTCCTACCTTTCCCAATATATTTCTCCACTATTGATTTTAATGCAAATATTTGGTCCACACATCCTCTACCCTTTCTAAACCCTCCCAGCTCCTTACTAACTTTACTGTCTGTTACTTCCATCAGTCTCTCAGTTAGAACCTTCCCATACACCTTCCCCGGTACACTAAGAAGGCTTATTCCCCTATAGCTACCACACTCCTACTTACTCCCCTTCCTCTTATACAACGGTACAATTATAGCCCTCCTCTAATCCTCTGGCACCTCTCCCTGCCTCCAAGCCAATGTGCATATATGCAACATCCACTCCACCACTACCTCCCCCCCACACTTTAACATTTTAGCAGTTATCCCATCTACCCCCGGTGCCTTTCCCATTTTCAACTTTCCTAACTTCTTCCCTTCTTAGCTCTCCCTGTATATCCTGTCGTCTACCACCTGCCTCCATCCCCATGCATGTCACCACCGCCTCCCCTCCCGTCCCCCCATTCATCAAACGATCAAAATGTCTCTTCCACACTTCTTTCACTTCTACTCACAGTAACTCCATCCTCTCTCTTCATTCTCACGCTACCAAACTTTCGTTCTCCTCTCTTTTTTTTACCTCCTTCCAGAAGAATTTCTTGTTCTCTTTAAACTTTTCACTCAGTTTCCTACCAAACTCCTCATCCACTCTCCTTTTACTCTCACTCACCATCCTCTTCACTTGTCTCTTACATACATTATAATCTCTCTTCCATCTCTCTCTTACTTCTTCAGACACATTCCTCTGTAATGTTCTCCTATATGCCTTCCTTTTCTCATCTACAGCATCTTTCACTTCTTACGACCACCATGCACTCCCTTTCTTGCCCCTCTTCTGTGTCTTATATCCCACAACCTCTGCTGCTGTCTTCATCACTATAGTCTTAAACATCTCATACACATCATTCACTCTCACTCCCTCCCCCATACTCACCCTTGCATCCTCCAGCACCTCACCCACCCTCCTCTTATATACCTCTCTGTACTCACCATCATTCAAGCTTCCACTTGCTGCTTGTTCTCACCTTCCTCCCTCCTACAGTATTCCCACTTAACCCTGACCTTCAACTTTACCATTACGGTACAGCAAAATGGTCCGTGCACTGCACCATTACTCTCACTACCTTTGCATCCATCACATCCTTCCATAATCTCTCATCCACTGCTATGTAATCAATTAAACTCTTTTGTTCACCTCTATCATCCTTTCTCCTCCATGTATACCAGTGGATCATCTTGTGCTGAAAGAAGGTGTTGGCTAAGAACAACCCCCTCTCAGCACAGACGTCCTCCAGATATTCACCATTCTCATTCACTCCTTCCACACCCCACTTACCAACAATACTTCCTACTTTCTCATTTCCTACTTTCCCATTCATATCACCCATCATTACAATCTTCCTTCCACTCTCAAACTTCCTCAGACACCCATTCAGTTTCTCCCAAAACTCTCATTTTCTCTCTCCCCGCCTTATTCCTCTCATTCACAGGTGCATACGCACACCCATGCATACTTACTCAAACCAATCTTGCCTGTCATTCATGCCACTCACGTCCCACACCATCCATGTCCATCTACTCCCTTCCATACCCTCGGTGATACCAGTACTGCACACCCCTCCCTCCCTCTTCCTTTACACTTCTCATCCATTCCTGTCCACACTATACGTACCTCCCTCCATTCCATCCCACATCCCACTCTCTCCTCCAGCCTTACATTCCTCCACTCCCCATCCTTTCATGTGTGTTTCAGTCACTCCCATTACATCCACTTCTCCATTCTTAAAACATTCAATTATTTCACGCCTCTTCATCCTTTCACCTATCCCATTCACATTTACTGCTACCACCCTCCCCCTTCTCCCCACAGTGAAACCCGGAGACCCCCCCCCTCCGCCCGCAGCCATAACATCATATTTATGTACACAAATATTTAATTTCTTACTGTATATTGTCATTCCTCCACAGTTACACAATTCAGATGATGCTAAGAAGGCTTTGGAACAATTGAATGGATTTGAACTGGCAGGACGGCCAATGAAAGTGAATCATGTAACAGAACGATCAGAGAATCAACAAGGTTCCTCACTTTTGGATTCAGACGAGATGGAGAGAGCAGGAATTGACCTAGGTAAGGTTGGAAAAGGTCTCAATATCTGTCAAAAATCAGTATTAAATAAAGTAATATTGTGTATGAAATTACTTAGTAAGGAAATGACTAAGTGCATTCAATATATTTAGATAAGGTGATGTAATGAGCCTGTTAAAAGGATAGTGCTAAATTTAATAATCTTATATCAAGGGCCTGTTGTATACTGTATAGAAATGATTAACTGATGCTGTGATAAAAGGATAGTATTGAATTGAATAATTTTCTATGAATTACCTACTGTATATACGTAAATGTTTTTGCATCAGGTGCTACTGGTAGACTTCAACTGATGGCCAAGCTGGCAGAAGGTACAGGCTTACAACTGCCTGCTGCTGCTGCCAATGCATTACACATGCCAGCACAACCACAACAACAACCAGCACCACCAATTGCTACTCAGTGTTTCCTTCTCTCCAACATGTTTGACCCAACTGTGTAAGTTTGTATATAGGTCTTCCATTTGTTACTATTATTACTTCCATGTGTTACTATTATTGGACATATTTAGTTAGATATAAAAACATTAAATACTGTACATATCAGTATTATGGACACTTACCCTATATATATATACTGTTACTTTGTTTAATTTAACTCTGAAAGCATGGGGATATTTGTGAGTATCTGCTTTCCAGTGCAAAACATAAACAAACTTTGGCAGCTAGTAGCTTATAAATCACTAAACCTACATGAATAATTGATACATGATATTTAAATACAAACCTTTAGCTGTTTCCGGCTATACTTATAGTTTTTATATGGACATGTTTAGGATGGGTAGGTAGCTCAGAATGACCACTACTCAAAGAACACTTTTATATTCCTTGGACAATAAATTCCACCTTCACACTATCAACACATTGCCTAGAGTGAGTGTGGTTGTACCAAGACATTTCCATCCACCTCTGACTGCACTCACCTCCCTCCCATCAATCTATCTACCTTCCCATTCATATCCCCAATTAGAAACACTTACTTTTATTAAATCTATCCAGGTACTCTTCAACACTCATCCAGAATTCTTCATTCACTGTCTTCTGTTGGTGCATACACACATACAAATCACCCAAGTCTGTATTCCCGCTTTCATTTTCACTCGCACAATCCTTGACCCCATACAGTGAAAAATGAGGCGTTACTGTATTTATTTTTCTTTCCACTTGTCAGAGAGACCAACCCCAACTGGTGTGATGAGATCAGAGATGATGTACTGGAGGAATGTAACAAACACGGTGGAGTTCTACACATATTTGTAGACCGACAGAGTGCTCAGGGAAATGTTTATGTCAAATGTCCCAGCATAGCAACAGCAGCCGCATCTGTTAATGCATTACATGGAAGATGGTTTGCAGGTTAGTATTAGAGAGAGAGTACATCAATATATATATAGTACTGTGTTGTTAATGTTAAATTTAGAGTAACTAATTCCTCCAACTATTCCAACCCTCTTTTGGGAATATCCTCAAAGAATAAAAATATATATATAGCATTGTTTTGTTGGTGGTAAATTTAAAGTAACTAATTCCTCCAACTATTCCAACCCTCTATTGGGAATATCCACAAAGAATAAAAACATCAAATACATGTGTTTATTTACATCTCTTGACTTTACTTGTTGCAGGGTTAGAATATTAAGGCAATAATGTTCTTTTGGTACATTGGAACTTTTGATTCCTCCAGAGTATGCCAGGAAACTGGATTAGAATAACAAAAATAGTTTGGATGAATTACTAACACTATTCTATCCCCATTAATGTGAATAAAGTTGCTGATACAGTTTGTGTTTAAGAAAAGTTTGTCTGTTGTTTGTTTTATTCTTTTCCATATATTTATAAATAATTATATTGTTTTTTTCCATTTCAGGTAAAATGATCACTGCAGCATATGTACCAGTTATGAGTTATCACTCTCTGTTTCCTGATGCCATGGCTGCTACAAACGTTGTCTTCCCACGATGAGGCTTTGTGTATCTTTGTTTCTTAGGAGATAACCTTAGACCCCTCCCTCACAAAGTATATATACTGTTGACCCTTGATATGACCTTCAAAGAGTGTAAAAGTGATGAATATAAGTATTTATTCATTGTGTATCAAGGGTCTACTGTATTTCCTATATTCATATCATAAAGTCATTAAAGATGTCATAATTTTCATATTGATTTCATTTTTTGTTCAGATCAGAACTTTTGTAAACTTATTCCTAGAATTGAGGGTTATCAGTAGGTTTTATATATAGACACAGTGGTTAGGAGTAATATACCAAATTATATCATTTATTATTTTAAGGGGGATTGTAATGTTTAGAAATAATGAAGGAAATGTCATAATAATAATAGATGCCTGTACAAGTGTGTTCAGTCGCATTAGGAAATGTTGACACATTTTTCATAAAGTTTCGGACTTAATCTATGGTTAATGTCAGTGATCACCTGAGACGATGTCAGAGTAATAGGACCGTTCGCATTAAGCGTGGATCTAGGGGTTGACACCACATACCTCCAGATTTTTTAATTTTTAATTTAATATTGGGGACATCGAAAAATCTGCATATAGACCCTTCTTAGTTATAATAATGTATTTATAATGAATATTAAATTCAAGTAAGCATCTTAGAGTGCAGATTAATGAGCTAGCAATATAGTTTGTGATGTTTTAATGTGTTGTGCCAATATTGGTGTGTGTGCCTCGAATTGAGCCCTCAATGGATAAACATTCATCGGTTTTACATATACATATTTCTTGATTTTTAATGTAATATGAATATTCCAAGTGACCACCAACAAAGGTAATAACAGAAAAAGAAATTATTTCAGCAGATACTTGCTGCCTGCAGTACGACATGCTTAACAATCAAAACAATAACAAACACACCAACCAAGTGATGTATGATGTGTACTCGTAGTAGTATCGGCTTGGTGGTGGTGACTGTTTCTGCTGGGAATGTTTTGACCTCGTGTGATTTATTACAATCAACAAAGAAGGCTTCAATACAAGATGAAGATACAAGACTCAATCTGATGTTTGTTGATATTCGTTCATACGCTAGCCAGCCTCGAGAGCAGCAGACAGTACGGGGTACTACGTGACTATAGCTTTTCAGCCATTAAACTGGCAAGAAACCAGCACTAAATTATTCAGTTTCATTACACTGTCGATAAACTGGATCATTTGACTTCATAGTGATGTCAATGGAACTGCTATGGTGTGTGTTCATATAAATACTAATACTAATATAGTTTTTAAATCATAATTATCATTTGTTACCCTATATAAAGTACATACATTCCTCGCGATGGTTATGGTGGTTGGAATATGTTTATACAAGCACATAGACACAAACTACCTCTTAACAAAAATATTTTATACTAATATCAATGAATATTTGCCTTAAAGATTAAATATCTGCATATATATGAATTGAAACCTCTCTTCATCGAGTCAGTGTTCTATACGCTCGTACTCCTGCAGACAAAAAATGCTTTATTTTCATATTAATCACTTTGCTATTGACTCATGAGAGCATTTATTTATAAAAATAGTTAATATTATACCTCAATACGTATGTAAAATCAATAAATCTTCAAGCTGGGCCTTATACAACCAACACCAAAAAACATCACAAATTATTATGTGAGCTCATAGATAGGTACGCTTATTGTTCTTAAGTGAATCAAAATAATGTTGTTTATATAATATCATAACAGGGGGCCTGTGGTGAGCTAATTTCATTTTACCTTTTATAAAAAAAACTAAATTTAAAAATCTGGTGGCATGTGGCAGCTTTTTTCTTAATGCGAATGGTCCTATTCAGTACAGGTACATAGCCTGAGTGGCCTCATTATC
This sequence comes from Petrolisthes manimaculis, assembly GCA_034508575.1. NCBI lineage: Eukaryota > Metazoa > Arthropoda > Malacostraca > Decapoda > Porcellanidae > Petrolisthes > Petrolisthes manimaculis. The sequence goes on from JAWZYT010000337.1 coordinate 170,443, forward strand.
TCAAGGTCCCTTATCTTTATTGTAGTTGTATTACTGCTTTTATCTGCTGGCACTTAAGGAGATGCATCTTTATATAATTACAATACTATTTTTTTTCATGAGATACTTATTTTTTCTTGATCATTAATTTAATCTCTGATATAGTAAAGTTTTTCTCCTGCCATAAGGCAATAATAATGTTTACTTCACTTACTTTCCTAACATAATTTGCCATACATTTGTATTCCTATGTTAGTAAACAGGAACTGATGAAAAATGCGGAATACAAACACTGCTTCCTGACCGAAAGACACTGAATTTTGTGCCAACATTTAATACCGCGACTATATAATAGGGTATTTGTATACTGTACAGTATATGCAAATTCTTGCACTCCTAAGTCATAATAAACGACTTTATATAATGCATATTTTTGACCAACTCTTGGGTTTATTTAATCCTTTAACTAATTTGTAAGTTAACTTTTGGAATTGGATAGGACCTAACAATCGATAGAGCCTGCTTGTATATGTACAACTGTAAACTGTAGTACAAAGTTTTAGTCCGTGTGTAAACGGAGGAAGGAAGGTAATGGTTTTGAGATTGCAGAAACTGAGATGATTAACTTTAACTTAACCTGATGTTGGCCTGGTATGTCAACAACCCAGACACAGAGGGCTTGAAATTCTCTCACAAACTGACCGCCTCATTTCATTAACCCCTAAGGACCTATCATAGCCTTAATTAAGGTGTCAAAACAAATTTTGGCCTCAAAACCGATCGACGCCTTTATTTAACCCCTGCAGACCGGGCCACGAGATAGACCGTCATACGGTAGAAACCGGGTCACGACATACACCGTGACAGTGATTTAGCGCTATTTCGCGCCATGTAGGGCTAGTTTTTCTTGTCGTTGGGCGAGAAAATACACTCACAATATCGATCCGCTACCCACTCAGTCGAGTCTGGGACCCCACGATGGCTCGGCGATTTTTAAGTATTTACCCTTGTCCGAATTTGTGCTCTAACGATCGTAAGACAATACCGTAGTGAATATATGTACGTGAGTGACACCATGATATTCCTACAAGGTTACAAATTATTATTTAGTGTATAGATCATGACACACGACACATAATGGGGTAGTAATAAGAAAATAACACCACAAAACACGCCGATACAGGCACAATTGATAGTAAATATACGTGTTTCCTACGGTACAAGTCGGTTTGTTTATCATTTTCTAAGTGACAGTTACACGATGATATATTCCTACAAGTGTTCATACTATTTTTAGTGTTGAAATCATGACATACGATACATAATAGTAGTAATACGAGTGAGTTGACAAGGGAGTTACGCGGGAAACTGGACACTAAGCCGTGGTCGAGTCTATCCCGCGCGTAGACAGACACACTGCAGATTCGCGCGCAGACATGGTCTAATTAAACTCGCCCTATCTCCACAACTATTCATCGTACAGCCTTCCCGATGGTACCATTGGAAAGAGGAAGAGTTGAAGGTAAGGATGGAATAATTTTGAAGTCAGTACACTATATAGGTTAAGAGTGTGAGCGTTGTGAATATAGGGCAAATCGAGGAATTTTGACGCTAGCGGCAGGGTAGAAATGTCGAGGCAGGGACCCCCACTCCCGGTCTGCAGGGGTTAATATCCCATAAATAACTGCATGGGCTACATATAGCCACAACAGTGATACCAAAGTTTAGCGCTGGCCTTGGACTACCTGTATTGTAATTGGTTAAGATTGGTTGACTCCCCCCCCCCCACTTTGGTGGAGGTGGGCGTGGCCAAAGTACAGTTGCCCAAGGAAAGACTGCAACCAAATTTGTTGGTATGTGGCAATATCTGGCAGCTGCTCCAAAGTAAACACTCGTATTTTATCAATGGATTACTCAAAACCTATAGTTGTAAGGATGATTGTAATTAGCTGAAGCCAATAACATCCATCCATACAGAGGTTGTAGGTTTTGAGTGATCTATTGATAAAATACAAGTGTTTACTTTGGAGCAGCTGCCAGATATTGCCACACACCAGCAAATTTGGTTGCAGTCTTTCCTTGGGCAACTGTACATCCACTCACTCGGTGTAATCTGAGCCAATACCATCACTCGTGGCCTGTCATCTTCTCCCTCTCCCTGCCTCCCCTAATTCTTATCAGCGATTGGACATTTGGTGTGCAAATAATAAAAATATTTTCATTAACATATAATTAGTTAGCTCGATTGGGGTTCACCACAGACAGACTTAAAATAGCACCCACCAAGTCAACTGTTAACCTTCTCACCAACTGTTATGCAGAAAACCATAAACAACACACCTATACCACACACACACAAAATACTTGGCATAACATACAATACATCCATGACATTCAAACAACATATCACGACCATCAAATACAAATGCATGCAAAGACTTAAAGCCCTCAGATCACTTGCCAACACAACATATGGACACAACAAAGAATCCACAATCACAGTATACAAACAATATATTCGATCAGTGATTGACTATGCAAGCCCTGCCTGGGCTTCAAACCTTGCTGAGACTCATCACAACACCCTACAGACCATACAGAACAGAGCTCTAAAGACAATCACAGGCTGCACAGCTACCACATCTACAGACCACCTACACTATGAAACCAAAGTCCTCAAAATCAAGGATCATCTTGATATGAGAGGCACACAAACACTTGCAGCCTCCACAAACCCACAACATCCACTACACTGCATGGCACAACACCCACACATGCCAAAGAACATTAAAACAACACCTAGCACATGATACCACACACAAATACTATCATCTCTTACACTATGCCCACCCCAAACCAATCTCCAAAAACACATCCATACTCAAATCACTTATCAGTCCATCCAAACACTCAAAATCAACACACAGCTGCATGCACGATCTCCTGACATTCACCCATCTGAATCCTCCCTTCCCCGTGAGGACAGAGTCCACCTGGCCAGGCTGCGATGTGGCCACCACACGACCCTTCTGACATACCAGAAGAGGCTGGATGGAGTCATTGCGGATGCCTGTCCAGGATGCAACACAGCACCCCATACTATTAAACACATTATTGAAGACTGCAATACACACAACCACACTCGCCAACAACACAACATACACTCTCTGAGGGAACTGTGGGAAAGCCTGGTTCAGGCCACGGCCTTCCTCAGGAGCACTGGGCTGCTCGGCCAGACAGCTTGAGGAACTTCAACAACAACACACTCACATCCCTCACCAAGCCCTCTTCCAACCATCCTCTCCCGAAATATCCTTCTGCTTTCCCAATCTCGCTCCCAGAACATCATGGAAGGTGGTCAGAACCCTTGGCTCTGACCACCTCATAATCACCACAAAAATAATGATCACCCCAGTTGGCCACAGACACACACACACAAACTACAAAAGTGCCAACTGGGAAGCCTTCACTACTGAAACAGAACAACACTTTGAAACACTGAACAATACACACATCACAAACATCAACATAGAAACACATCCATACTCAAATAACTCATCAGTCCATCCAAACACTCAAAAACAACACCCAGCTGCTTGCACGACCTCCTGACATCCAACCATCTGAATCCTCCCATCCCTGTAAGTGGAGCCAGAAGTGAGGGTAGGGGTGATGTGTAGGCGAGACAAAGAGAGGGAGTACGTAGTGTGGCAAAAATGGGTAAGACTAGGAAAGGAAAAGGGAATGACGTGAATCACAAAGAGGAGTAAAACAGAAGTACTGTGGTGGGAACAATCACAGGTGTAGCAAATGAGAGGGTGGGAAGTCACATGTGAAGGAAAGTACAACATGAACAAAGGATGTGGTGGAGCATGGAAGTAAATACACAAATAATGAGAATACAGGGAGGGAATGAAGGAAACTATGCATCAACACTGTACCTTAGCCATTGTTGTTGAAGTTGTGGTACCTGGTTGTGGCGTGTCATATGAGATGCAGCGTTGGTGGCATGCTGGGTGTAGTTGTATAGAGCTTACTTTTAGGGTGTAGTTTGGAGCAGTCATAGAGATGTTGTGGCATAGTAACCGAGTTGATGTTGAAGAGTTGTGGATGTGTTGTTATAGCGTCAATGTAGAGTTGTTGTGGTGGTGTTGTACAGTAGATGTAGAGATGCTGTAAAGCCTGTAAGTCAACTTTGGGGTCACCAATTGTAACATGGAGTGCTGTTACTAGTTACATGGGGTGCTCAAACTGTACTCAATACAGTAGTTTATTAGTAGCCACAGGTATATTACATATAGCAATTACTCCAGGACCAGGCCAATAAGGAAAGAGAAGGAGCACGTGGTAGCGGGGTGAGCACACACAAGGTAGGTCTTACAGAGAGGGAGCCTTGTCACTGGCGAGTTGCAGTAGTGGTGAGTGAGCGTAACAGAACGCAGCAGGCAGACGGCTGGAGAGGGAGGCTTGCTGGAACCAACAGGCCACACCATGTGAGGCACACACACTGGTAGTGTGCCTGAGTGAAGCAGACAGGTGCCGAGTGATATAAGTAGTGTGCTCGGCTCGCTACAATAATAATAATAATCAAATATACCACTGATAATAATAATTCACTTTAATAACATGATAATTATAATTATGAGACTTCACTTACTTACTCAACAGTGTGATAGCCCGGTTCAGGCCATGGCCTTCCTCAGGAGCTCAGGGCTGCTCGGCAGACAGCTTGAGGAACTTCAACAACAACAGTTATAGTTCAGAGTTATGACAGAGTGAAAAATGTTACTTTAATACTGACAGAAATTCCTTAGTTACTTTATTCACTAACACTAATACTGACTTGGATGAGTTTATAAATAGAAATATATACAGCAGACATAACTACAGACCTCCTCTCTCTCTCTGCACCAAACATCACCACTAACACTCTACCAGTTCTCTATAGTGTCTATACCCTACAAGATTATACAGGTGTTTATATACACTTGATACGGACATTAGGGATACATCCCTATAACATATAGGGGGTACAGGAAGGGAGGGTGAGTTAGCTTGGATAAAATCCGGTCTGGCACCAACTTGACCACCACCTGGTCCCGGCGTTTGTGGGAAATCAATAGGCTACACTTACACATTTGTACCAAATGAATCATGGTAATTTAAGCTTGCTTTACTCACCCACACCCAAGAAAGAAATTCGTTCTTGTGCGGCACAAAAACAAAAGATACAAGAATACTGTATACAAAACAAAAGTATCTCAGCCTACTGCCCCAAAAGGCAGTGTGCCATAACATTATCTACATCCCAGATGTGCCTAACATCTAAATGGTATTGTAAGAACAAGCTCTAATGTGTTAAGCATTGATTCTTGGTCCCCAGACTGTTCAAATATTTCAAGTGGTGGTGATGAGTAAATACTTTAATCTCTGGTCCAAACACTGGGACATACACTGAGAAGTGTTGCAGAGCAAGGATCTGGGCTAGGAGTTCCTTTGCAATAACTGAATACAGTAGTTACATTGGGTAGTAGAAAACTTCTTACTACAATAGCAGACAGGATGTTCCACTCTCTGGTTGTCCTCCTGCAATAACATTGTGCCAGCTCCAACATTGCTACCATCAGCAGCAATGGCAAAAGGTTTGTCAAAGTTAGGGGCAATCATCACAGGGGAGTTGTTGTTTCACAAGGATGTTCTTAGCATGGTTCAAATTTGCCTCACATTTGTTATTTCACTCACATGTATCTACTTCCACCACCATTATGTAAACAAAGTTTATAATGCCAACAATGAATACAACACAATCTATTGAACTCAATACACTAAATCGGTATCAAATTATATCGAAAGATCAGGATCCACTGCTAAAGATATAAGAAAACGAGAGAACAGCCGTACATCCATGAATTAAAAAAACGGTTGATACCTTTTGACATGAAAAAATTCATTCAGATAACCAAAATAGATGCAAAATTTTGAAACTGGCCTCATAATAATGGAGAGTAGTCCATATACTTTAAGATAGCAGAGAAGCTGAATTTCCCACCTAAATCAACAAGACTTATACAATGTTATCACAAGATGTCAGACATAGAGGTATTTCATTAATACAGTATGGAAAGAAATGGGATTTACACTATATGGAGTAATATAATAATTAATAACTAAATAATAGAATGTGTATCCACAGAATTACTTCTTGTTTCAAAATTATTATGTTATTTTAATTTAAAATTCGCCATCTCGCAGGAGCATACTTGAATGCTACTCCTTTCCCTCACTCTCCCTCAGTCTCACTCGCAAAATTTATTTTCTCGGTCACTTGCGGCAAATTGATTATGTGACATTTTTGACAATGGGTGATGTTTGGCAACACCCCAACTGTATTTATACTTCTTATGGCATTTCAATAGGAAATGGGGAATTTGGGAATTAGCTTAACCTTACCTAACTAAACCTGGGCCACAGCAGACTACTGGGACCAAACTGAAGCAAACTAATGGGACCTAACCAGGGCAGGCATGACCATGACTGGAAACTCCAACTACGAAGTATTAACTCAACTGATGGCAGTGAGAGGAGTTGTGGTTGTCAAAAGTTACCCATAGCAGGAATGCTACATGTGTGATTTGCCGCAAGTGGCTGGGGAAAACATTTTGTGTCCTGCTCGACACTCGACAGCCTATTGACACAACAAGGATTCTATCTATCTATCTATCTATCTATAGCTCCGACACCTCTCTCCCACCGGCAATTCCCACCAAGAGTCTCCAATTTTCCCTATTCCAGTACTCTCTCCTCACTTGCTCCATCCCCCCTCCCCCGCTCACACTCCTTTTCCACTCTGTTCTACCATAACAAGGATTGTGCGAGGATCCCAATTTTTCACAGAAATCCTTCTCTTCCTCATCTTACATCAAACTTTATCTGAATTATAGAATCATCACATTCAAGGGCATTGTATTTATGATTATATGTATTTTTTACAAACCTGATCCCATACTTGCTGTAAATTTCAACAAAAAGAAAAAAGGGGAATAAAGCAAAAAAAATTATATTCTACATAATGAATGATATACCCTATAATTATTATATCTTTCACCCTGTCAAGTTTTGAAAAGTATGTTAATTTTGCTCATTCACTGCTTAATCTAATGGTGTAAACATAATGTCAAACTTAAGTAACAAGTGAGCTAATGAAAGAAATATGGAAATGTCTTGTGGGAACTTAAGGTGTGGAGACAGAAGGGCCTGCAGACAGTTTGCTCCTGATAGTGCCCGACATCTGTGATTGAACCAGCCAGCACATCCAGTGAGGCGGGTTTCTTACTAGCCCGTTTGGACGGTGGACGTTCACGTTGATGACGTCACGAACCTCCTTGTATGTGCCCGAACAGTGTGAAAGCGGTGTGCGTCGCAACCTCCAGGAGACGGCTGACGTCCAACGTTGAAGATGAACTAAATTCATCTTTTTGAGTAGCGATGTTGGCTGTGTTGACCATTTATAATGTTGCTGGCTCCTCAACATATGAAAATAATATGAATTAAAGTTATTTGTTCGCAAAATGATATGATTTTATGTAAATAAAATACTCATAATATATTTGTGTATACTGTAGTTCGTCAATTTATGTACGATTAATAAGAATGTACATTGGAACTGGAGGCTTGGCAACACCACACTCTGGTACTGGGTAAACAAACCCACGTGTCCAGTGACAACTGACCAGTCTCCCTCCACTCTAGGCAGCATACAGCAGAAGCAGCAGACAGTTATTTAACAAGTCCTCTTCATTATTATCATCAATAACTTCTGCTATATCAGGTACTATATGCTTTGCGTGTTAATAATGCATGTACAGTATATGCTAATAATACAATATACAATATATCAAATAATTATAATTGTATATTCTATCTTTATTTTTCAATTAAACATTAAAGAAGCAAAACTGCTGCAAACACAAATTAATCCTGGTCCATCTCCGGTAAAAATTCGGCCATGGTCACTTCTTGTTGTTGTGAAAAAACGGCGCCCAACTCCTCTGTGCCCGTCTGGACGTCGTGTTCGTGACGTCATCAACGTGGACGTCCACTGTCCAAACAAGCTAGTAAGAATCCCGCCTAAGTGTGTATGATTATACTATTATATCTCCCTTCCCCCTCTCTCGACATCCTAGCCTAACCTAACCAAACCAAACCTAACCCTAACTAAACCCAACATTAACCCACTACACCACATCGCTACTGATTGTAGTGAACCTTATTTTTATAGTAAATAAATACTTGTATCCACCAATCATAGATGCGCTTATTGGATGTGCTGGCTGGACCAATCAGTAATGTCAAGTGCAATAAGTAACCAATTGTTTGCAGGCCCTTCCAGCAATCCAGTGTAATTGAATTAACTTTAGTAATGTTGTAACACCATTTAAATACAGAGATGACAGACATACTTCTCATATGGTAAATTACATAAGTGGGTAAAATAGAAACAGGTTCAAAATGCTACTTTATCTGGTCATATCATTATTATGTATAGTCAACCACCATAATCCTTGGACCGCCTGAGTCGAAGCCCGAGATCTGAAACAAGCGGTTTCTGGATGACATCTCGCCCAAACCATCACGAGGACACACATATTTTGAACCAATGGAGGCTTTGGGTGGGCTGTCATCTAGAAACAGCCTGCTCTAGATCTCAGACTTTGACTTAGGTGGGCTAGGAATTGTAGTGTACGGGTGTGCATGACATGGACGCGTATTTATGCTGCTGACTGTACATACACAGGCAGGCTTTATTGATTGTTAGGTCCTAATTCAATTCCAACTGTCAAAATACAAATTAATTAAAAGGATTATATAAACCCAATAATATATAGGCATTATATAAAGTCATGTATTATGACTTAGGAGTGCAAGAATTTGCATATACTGTACAGTATACAAATACCCTATTATATAGTCGCGGTATTAAATGTTGTCACAAAATTCAGTGTCTTTCGGTCAGGAAGCAGTGTTTGTATTCCGTATTTTTTCATAAGATGATGATGTTCAAAATATGGTTGATTGATTGAAATTAGGTGCCGCAACAGCAAGATCACATGGCTCCCGAGGAAGATTGAGTCCGAAACTTTATGAAAAATGTGTCAACATTTCCTAATGCGACTGAACACACTTGTACAGGCATCTATTATTATTATGACATTTCCTTCATTATTTCTAAACATTACAATCCCCCTTAAAATAATAAATGATATAATTTGGTATATTACTCCTAACCACTGTGTCTATATATAAAACCTACTGATAACCCTCAATTCTAGGAATAAGTTTACAAAAGTTCTGATCTGAACAAAAAATGAAATCAATATGAAAATTATGACATCTTTAATGACTTTATGATATGAATATAGGAAATACAGTAGACCCTTGATACACAATGAATAAATACTTATATTCATCACTTTTACACTCTTTGAAGGTCATATCAAGGGTCAACAGTATATATACTTTGTGAGGGAGGGGTCTAAGGTTATCTCCTAAGAAACAAAGATACACAAAGCCTCATCGTGGGAAGACAACGTTTGTAGCAGCCATGGCATCAGGAAACAGAGAGTGATAACTCATAACTGGTACATATGCTGCAGTGATCATTTTACCTGAAATGGAAAAAAACAATATAATTATTTATAAATATATGGAAAAGAATAAAACAAACAACAGACAAACTTTTCTTAAACACAAACTGTATCAGCAACTTTATTCACATTAATGGGGATAGAATAGTGTTAGTAATTCATCCAAACTATTTTTGTTATTCTAATCCAGTTTCCTGGCATACTCTGGAGGAATCAAAAGTTCCAATGTACCAAAAGAACATTATTGCCTTAATATTCTAACCCTGCAACAAGTAAAGTCAAGAGATGTAAATAAACACATGTATTTGATGTTTTTATTCTTTGTGGATATTCCCAATAGAGGGTTGGAATAGTTGGAGGAATTAGTTACTTTAAATTTACCACCAACAAAACAATGCTATATATATATTTTTATTCTTTGAGGATATTCCCAAAAGAGGGTTGGAATAGTTGGAGGAATTAGTTACTCTAAATTTAACATTAACAACACAGTACTATATATATATTGATGTACTCTCTCTCTAATACTAACCTGCAAACCATCTTCCATGTAATGCATTAACAGATGCGGCTGCTGTTGCTATGCTGGGACATTTGACATAAACATTTCCCTGAGCACTCTGTCGGTCTACAAATATGTGTAGAACTCCACCGTGTTTGTTACATTCCTCCAGTACATCATCTCTGATCTCATCACACCAGTTGGGGTTGGTCTCTCTGACAAGTGGAAAGAAAAATAAATACAGTAACGCCTCATTTTTCACTGTATGGGGTCAAGGATTGTGCGAGTGAAAATGAAAGCGGGAATACAGACTTGGGTGATTTGTATGTGTGTATGCACCAACAGAAGACAGTGAATGAAGAATTCTGGATGAGTGTTGAAGAGTACCTGGATAGATTTAATAAAAGTAAGTGTTTCTAATTGGGGATATGAATGGGAAGGTAGATAGATTGATGGGAGGGAGGTGAGTGCAGTCAGAGGTGGATGGAAATGTCTTGGTACAACCACACTCACTCTAGGCAATGTGTTGATAGTGTGAAGGTGGAATTTATTGTCCAAGGAATATAAAAGTGTTCTTTGAGTAGTGGTCATTCTGAGCTACCTACCCATCCTAAACATGTCCATATAAAAACTATAAGTATAGCCGGAAACAGCTAAAGGTTTGTATTTAAATATCATGTATCAATTATTCATGTAGGTTTAGTGATTTATAAGCTACTAGCTGCCAAAGTTTGTTTATGTTTTGCACTGGAAAGCAGATACTCACAAATATCCCCATGCTTTCAGAGTTAAATTAAACAAAGTAACAGTATATATATATAGGGTAAGTGTCCATAATACTGATATGTACAGTATTTAATGTTTTTATATCTAACTAAATATGTCCAATAATAGTAACACATGGAAGTAATAATAGTAACAAATGGAAGACCTATATACAAACTTACACAGTTGGGTCAAACATGTTGGAGAGAAGGAAACACTGAGTAGCAATTGGTGGTGCTGGTTGTTGTTGTGGTTGTGCTGGCATGTGTAATGCATTGGCAGCAGCAGCAGGCAGTTGTAAGCCTGTACCTTCTGCCAGCTTGGCCATCAGTTGAAGTCTACCAGTAGCACCTGATGCAAAAACATTTACGTATATACAGTAGGTAATTCATAGAAAATTATTCAATTCAATACTATCCTTTTATCACAGCATCAGTTAATCATTTCTATACAGTATACAACAGGCCCTTGATATAAGATTATTAAATTTAGCACTATCCTTTTAACAGGCTCATTACATCACCTTATCTAAATATATTGAATGCACTTAGTCATTTCCTTACTAAGTAATTTCATACACAATATTACTTTATTTAATACTGATTTTTGACAGATATTGAGACCTTTTCCAACCTTACCTAGGTCAATTCCTGCTCTCTCCATCTCGTCTGAATCCAAAAGTGAGGAACCTTGTTGATTCTCTGATCGTTCTGTTACATGATTCACTTTCATTGGCCGTCCTGCCAGTTCAAATCCATTCAATTGTTCCAAAGCCTTCTTAGCATCATCTGAATTGTGTAACTGTGGAGGAATGACAATATACAGTAAGAAATTAAATATTTGTGTACATAAATATATTACATCAATGATATATTAATTATAAAAAAGAACCCTATCCACACACTCACTGTAATAAAGCCATAACCTTTGGACCATCCAGTCTCAGAGTCCATAATAAACAACATTAATATGTTTATACAACAATGATATATTAATACTCACTGTAATAAAGCCATAACCTTTGGACCGTCCAGTCTCAGAGTCCATGATAAACAACATTAATATGTTTATACAACAATGATATATTAATACTCACTGTAATAAAGCCATAACCTTTGGACCGTCCAGTCTCAGAGTCCATGATAAACAACATTAATATATTTATACAACAATGTTATATTAATACTCACTGTAATAAAGCCATAACCTTTGGACCGTCCTGTCTCAGAATCCATAATAAGTTGGATGTGGTCAATTTTTCCAAATGGTTCAAAAATGCCTCTGAGCATATCTTCAGTAATGTTAAAGTGTAAGGAGCCAACATAAAGCCTCATGGGACCAGCTGCTGCCTTTTGGTCTTGTGCCGCTGCTGATGATGCTGCACGGTTCTTTTCTGCCTGTGTGGGTTGGCACACTATGGGTACACCAAGGATTTTCTGACCAGACAGTCCCAGTGCCTAAAGACAGATTCAAATATTATTAACCTTAAACTAAATGTAAATTGATGTATTTGCTGTAAAAGGCACAGATTCTACATCAACAAAAAGATATATTATATCCTTAGAATGTTGAGTCTGTTTCTCAAATAAATAATTCAGTAATATTATCTCACCAGAGGAACAGATTCCACATCAACAAATTCAACATAAGATATATTATAGCCTTATAATGGTGAGTCTGTTTCTCAAATAAATACAATACAAATATTATCTCACCAAAGGCACAGATTCCACATCAGCAAATTCAACATAAGCTATGCCCTTTGAGCGGCGAGTCTTGGTGTCGGTGATGATTCGAACATCGTTGATCTTCCCCACCACCGAGAAAAAGTCCTCAAGATCTCGGGAGCGTATACGTGAAGACAACTGCATGCAAAACACAGTGCGTGCATCTCGTTCCTCCACTGACAGCTCCCTAGGTGAAAAAACAATGGCATTATTATTAACTTACTATTTGTAAACACAGTGTGTGCATCTCGTTCCTCCACTGACAGCTCCCTTGGTGAAAAAAAACAAAAACACAATGAGTGGTATTATTATTAAACTTACTCTGTAACAAATAAGTGTAGAACTATAGACATGAGTCATGTATGAAAAATGGGTAACAAAGAATCAATGCTCTAAATTATTGCAATGAATAACATGCCACTATTATTTATGTTCATGTGCTCGTGTTTCCTGGTATACTTTGTAGGAATCAAGGTACTACCTGTAAGTAATAATAATACTTTATAGGAATCAAGGTACTACCTTTAAGTAATAATAAGAGGCCAGTATTATTAAGGTTCATGTGGTACTGTTTCCTGGTATATACTTTATAGGAATCAAGGTAAGTAATAATAACTCACTGCTTTGGTGTTGCTTCGTGATCTAGAACGTCTATGATCTTTACTCCTGCTCCTCCAAGGAATAAGTGGCCAGTATTATTAAGGTTCATGTGGTATTGTTTCCTGATATACTTTATATGATATATATACTTTAAGTAATAATAACTTACTGCTTTGGTGTCTTGCTTCGTGATCTAGAACGTCTATGATCTCTACTCCTGCTCCTCCTTCTGTCCCTACTCCTGTCTCTACTATTCCTTCTGTTTCTCTTGCGGTCCCTGGAGCGAGACTTGCGGCGCCTTTCCCGGGACTTTGGTTGACGATCCTTTGACTTTGAGCGAGACTTCCTCTTCCGAGAACGGGATCGAGACCTGCGCCGGCGGTCCCGAGATTTGGAACGGGACCTTTTCTTTCGATCCTTGTCCTTATCATTGTCTCTGTCCTTGTCCTTGTCTCTGTCCTTCCCTCTGTCACGGTCCTTGTCCTTGTCTCTGTCTTTCCCTCTGTCACGGTCCTTGTCCTTGCCGCGGTCACGGTCTCTGTCTCTGTCTCTGTCCTTTTCACGGTCCTTGTCTTTGTCTTTTCTGTGGACGACAACAAATATAAATATTTTCAATATAATATACATTAATTACTAAAGTACAATAGACCCTAGATACACTATAAATATACACTTGTATCCACTAAAACTATTGGTGTATGATAAACAACAATAGAAGAGATTCACAAGGAAAAATGTACGTTTAGGCTTACAACAACATTGGTCTTAACAAATAAGTCTATAGAATGGCCTCTTTCACCAAGGCTAAGTGATGAAGGCATGTACAGTCGGCAAAAAAAGTTTCATTACCATCCTTTTAATAGTGTGATGTAATAGTAGTAGGCCTGGCGAGACACGAGTGTCTTATATATAACTCCATCACCCTCCGTGTTCGTCAGTGTCTATTGGGCAAGGAAGTAGGAATGACGTTCTTTACACAGTGCTACTATTTCTGTGTATTTCACGGTTATTCTTGTTCTAAAATACTCAAAAGCATTTCTTTATTTTTAATAATGAATGGTTAAATAGCAAGAGTTCTTGAACACTCAAAATTTAATTGATATAAAATTTTTATCTCTGAGCGGCCCGAGTATTATAGGCCGGGGTAAGGACGATATGCATCTCAGATGATACAAGGCACACCTGCCCAGTAGACAGAGTACCAATCTTACCGCGCTTAACCATGTTAAAGTTAACGTAGGGGTGGTAACAAATTTTTTTTTTGCCGACTGTACTTTGTGGATGTTGTCAAGAGCTTGAGGAAAATCAGAGAATCTTTTGGCTTAAAAGGGGGAGAGATTGTGTTTGTGATCCATTTCACTGGTTAATCTTTCTTTACTATTTGTTTATTACTTACTATTTATATTCCTGTTGGTAAAGCCTCCCCACCTCTTGAAAAAAGGAAAATGGTATATTGATGATCCACAATTTTTCTTCCATGCACTGAACAGAACACCACCAAATGTTTTCCCAGGCTTCTGTCATTTATTATTAACACACAAACTAAATGATTTACTGGGCCTATGCTTAAAGGATAGTGATAAATATATTCATCTTATATCAAGGACCTTCTGTATCTATTTACTGTATATTTATATTTGTTATGAGTAGAACTGTAAACAAGTTAGAAAATCATATTAGGTAGGAAAGTAGATATGTAAGTAAGTTGAAAAGTAGGTGGGTAAGTAAGTATTGTAGGTAGGAGAGAGAGAGACTGAAGCTACCCAAGTACCAGTACCTGTCTTTGGATGATGAAGTGTGACCATTTTCCTTGTGTTTGGAGTAACTTAGATAGGTAGGTAGGTATTAACATTAAGGAAAGAGAGAGAGACTATAGGTATAATACTTGTCTTTGGATGATAATGAAGTGTGTCCATTTTCCTTGTGTTTGGAGTCTGGAGGTATATAGATAGATAATTAACATTAAGGAGAGAGAGAGATAGAGAGAGAGCCTATAGGTATCCCAGTACCAGTACCTGTCTTTAGATGATGATGATGAAGTGTGTCCATTTTCCTTGTGTTTGGAGTCTGGAGGTGCAGATACCATTATGTTGTTGTCCTAGAGGGGATGATGGCACCATCCAGGGATGAGGGGAGAAGGGGCAAGGGTGATGGTGGTGATGATGGTGTAGGAGGAGGGGGAGAGAAGAAGACATAACAGTCATATATTAGTACTCCTCTATTCATTTAATAATAATAACCTCATTTTCAAAGTAACAAGGGAATGGATAATACTGTATAGCGATGGACAAAGTCAGTCTCCACCTATACAAGGTTAGGTAAGAAGATCACCTTGTTGGAAACTCCAGCACTTCTCACCAACCCAACAGTTTCATAAGTAATCTGTACTACACACACACACACACATATACACAACAACACTAAATGAAATAGTCACTAAAGTCTCACAGACACACTTCCAACACTCACATGTAGCTCACTGCCAGAACACACACACATACACAACAGGTGCACCCCTAAGATCATAAAATGTATTTTCTTCCCCAGCCAGCATAAACATATACGCAGTAGCCTCCAGCTCGCTAGTACCTGATGTCTCTCTCTAGCCGTAGGGTCCAACCAAGGCAACACCGCCTGCAAAACGCAAACTTTAGATGTGCAGTTCTTGACGCAGCAGGATGAGGCTTTATAATTATTTCCACCAATATACAACACATTTACCAGTAGTCACAGCACAAACATGGGCCAAATATAGAAAAAGAAAAGTACAACAATACAAAAAATAAATAAATAAATGACATAACTGACCACAACATTTTTTATTATTGACTTTTTTTATTATACCTGTTGCACTGAATGTCCTGCATCATCAAGTACATAAAGAATAAAGTAATTTTGTGGTCAATGTTAAGGTTGGTTGGGGTTGTGGAGTGGAGTGAGTTCCCCCGGTGGAGTGTGTTGCCGGTCGCCAGCATCTGAGTGAAGATACCAAGTTTGTCAGTACCAGTCACTACCAAGGAATAAATACTTGTATCCACCACTTCATTTTACACTCATTGAAGACCACCAATTGTTTTCCCACGCTTCTCTTATTCATTACCCACCACTACATTATTTTACACTCATTGAAGATCACAAAATGTTTTCCCAGGCTTCTCTTATTCATTACCATATAAACAAAAGGATTTACTGACCCACCAGGGATAAGGGGGTTTGCTTTGGTTGGCTTTTATCAACACACACTTGTACCAAAACAAATTACGTATTAACACTCTTTGCCTTTTTTTATTTTTCTCCTATCTCTCTCCTTTACTCTGTGCAAGGAGGTCAGAGTTGTTCACTATTACATGTTCCTCTATATTTATATATTTTCTTAATCTTATTTTTTTTTTTGCTAACATACATTTGAACATCACAATCTACATCTTTTACAATTACTGTATTACTTTAGCTTACTTAATTTGAAGATCTAGGTTAGGATAAAAAAAAAAATCTCCAATATACAACAGATGACACAGCAAGTTAATGAATGGAAAAGTGAATTATGAAAATCCCCAAATGTTAAAACTGTTCAACTTACTTATTACAGTCATAATCTAATAGTAATAGAAGGTGTACGGAAGTGAAATTGTGGGACCTGGTGTGAGAGGCAGACCGACGGTTAGGTGGCAGAACAGAGTGGAAGAGTATGTAAAGGAGAGAAACATGAGGGGCAGGGGAGGGATTGACCAAGTAAGGAGGGAGTGTTGGAACAGGGAGAACTGGAGACATTTCTGCTGTGGCCACCCCCTTGGGGAGAATTCCCGTAGGGAACAAAGCATCAGAGCTATAGATAGATAGATAGATAGGAACATTTTTCTTTGAGTTTTAACTACACAAATCATCAAGAAAACTAAATGTCAACTTTATAAAACTTGCTACAATGTTTTCATATCAAATGACATCCTAATCTTGTGATGAATGAAGGTACAAAATATTATTCATTCAGAAGACAATAATTCTGTACAACCTAAACCATCTTAAGACTTAAAAAGTAAGAACAAGTTATGTAGTAATTTCTACCACTAAGATAAACATTGAAAGTAATTTAAGAAAAAAATAATTATATCTTATATATACTGTACAAATAGTAAGACAATCTTATTCTACCAGCTACTTTCTGAGATGACAAGGTGAAGGGTATAAATTAAGGAGAAATTCTTTTTTTGGTAAATTGGAGGGTTACTGATTCCTTCATACTATCCCAGGCAATAAATAACTTATAACATTACTAATACATCAACGGTTTCCTGGTATAGTTTGGAGGAATCAATAATGCTTCATTTTACTTTATGAGTTTCTCCTCTTAAAACTAACAATTGGCTTACAAAAGGGACAATAGTTCACTAGATATAAAACATCAGTGAACACTCAAGGTAGTTATCATCCCGTTGGCCTTCCATCATTACAAGTTCAATTAACTTGACAGGTTTGCCAGGGACCAGATATACAAAAGCCTCAGGCTCATATTATTAAATTTATTCAACAACAAAAAGTTCTCTTTGTCACTCACTTCCTATTATTTTAAAATACAAATTTAGTGACAAAACTCTTTTTGGTCAAAGAATAAGTTTAATAATACCAACCTTAGTAAACATTGGTGTTAATTACCTAAGAGTGAACTATTGTTGTTTTCCTACAGTTTACAACAACATTCCATTTCCTACAACAAACTTCAATAACACACTTTGAATTTTATCAATGTGTTTATCCTTCAAATAAAATAACATTCCACCACCCCAAGATAAATTAAAGTAGGCAGACTGGAATGGTGTTACAAACTTATAGCATCAGTGGTGTGACCTGTTTGTTTTCATCAACATAAGTTTATTTTATGTATAACTTATCAGCTAACAGTACCTGGCGGTGGACGGAGCACAGAATTCGAGCTCAAGACCGTTTAATCATGGAGGGTGGGAGACAGTGACTGAATAGGTTATCTAAAACAACAGAGAATGGGGAGAGAAGATCAGCAGTGCACACGGCAGAGACACACACACACACACACACACACACACACATATATACACAATTCAGACAACTGGCCTTGATGAAGATGGCTACACACACAATTCAGATTCCTAGTTTCGTTGAAGATGGCTCTTATTATATACACACATACAATTCATACTCCTAGCCTTACTGGAGACAGCTGTTATTATCCAAGCAGTGTTTAATTATTGCTGTGCAATTCATTAACATTGAATTTACTTCAAGAAAAAAATTGTTACAGCAAAAAAGTACTGTATTGTTCAATAACACTGATTTGACCTACTTCAAAAGGCTTTAGTCCTCTAAATACCATAAACTTTATAAGACTTACTCACATAGGCTATAAACATTACAGGTACTTCCAAATATAGCTATGCTTCTTACATTCTTAATAATCCCTAATACCCAAATCAATACTATGTCATAATGTTGATTCAAACATTTCTGAAAAAAATTGTCATGTACTGTGAGTATTGAATATAAAATTAGGTGTTATGTTAATTCTAGTATACAGTATTTTCTACTACAAGAATTTAAATGATAAATGTTCAAGTGACAGCTACTGATATAATATACATTAATTTATGCAATATTTTACTAAAGAGTGGTATATGAATTAATATAAACAGTACTTTAGACCCTAAATATACAATGAATAAATACTTGTAACCACCACTTCATTTTACACCGAGCTCATCATTGATCCCAATCTATTCATTGCCTGTAAGATTTACTGAGCCTGAGTTAAGAGGATACAGTAGTTGTAAATTTAATCATATTACTGTATATTTACTGCCTACTGTTTATATAAGTAATGTACTGAACCTGTGTCAAAGTAATAGTGCTAATTATAATAATCTTATACTAAGGATGTACTGTACTACTGACCATTAATATATATAGACCAAATTTGAGCATACCTTGCCTGTCACACTTGTATATTTGGCCAAGACCCACCATCACCACTTACCTCCTTTTTAAACGGAGCTTCAAGCATTGCGTCCACATCAAGGTCGTCTGTCATTTTACACTCTGTAAACAAAACAATAATTAATGTTATGAACAGAGAATGTAATAATGCATTCATGTTACAGTACTGCTTGTCTAATGTTAAGTTAGGTTAGGTCAGGCTAACTTTAAAATTTGAATATGTATCTTGGAAATGGGGCATTTGCGGAGGAAATGCCATAGAAGAAAATAAGTCTTAGAATGGTCTAATTTAGTGGGTAATGAAGGTAGAAAAACCGTACGCAATAACGGTAATTCATTCATTACACACGAACACACTACATTATCCCCTACAGAAATATACAGGTCTCCCTCACTATATGATTGGGTTAGGTTCTTCAAAACCCAATCGTATAGCGATCGATCGTATAATGAACTTAAGGTTTAATGGGATAAATAGAGTTACGTTCCAAGACTCGTATATTATGACCATAACATCACTATTTACTATCATAATATATAACTAATGGTAACATAAACAATGTTAAGAACAGTTAATAACATTATTTAACTTACAGTTAAGTATATCGGTATTGTAATTTGTGAAATTAGGCCCAGGCACACAAAGAACATTCACTTGTCATCATCTGACAGCATGGACAGGGGAGAGTCGGGAGATAGCGAGGGTGTAGTGGAGAACAAGAAGGCACTAAGGCAGACTGATAGGCTAGACAGTGTGGCGCCTGAGGGTGGATGGCACGGGAGGGGAGGTAGACAGTGTTGACACAGTGGATGGAGAGCGGGATGGCCCAGACAGTGGCAGACACACCGAAAACATACACTCGTCCTCGCACACAGAAAACATTCACTCGTCATTATCAGACATGCCGTTTTATTATGTCCAGCTTAGACTGCAAGCTCAAGCTCTTCCTTGCTTTTTTCGGCTTTACATCACTAGGAGAAGTGCTTGCAGGTCGCTTAGAAGCCATAACGAGACGAATGAATCACTCGATAATAAGAGAGGGGCAGTATGATAATGGTAGCAGCGGGAGCTTGACTGAAGGAGACAAGGGAAAACAGTTCAAAACACGCAGACGACGCAGTTCTTCCAATCGTCGCTAAGCTTGGGTGGTGCAATCTGAAAACCTTAAGTCAAAACCAGATTATGGTCCAACACTTGACTATTACCATATTAAGTATATCTGATATAAAAATAATAGTGGGAGTGATTATGGACAAACGCTTGACTAATACCTAAGTTACAAAAACACATCGGTAAATTTACAGAGAACCTGGGTTCACTATATTGTATATATTAGTATCATTACCCACTATTTTGGACCATTCTAAGACACTTTTCATGATTTGGAAACTATACTCTATCCAATCCTAGCTTGCAATTGGAGCCTAGCTGTATTTTTAATGCTCGTCTCTGATTGGTCAATATCTCCAGGCAACCTCCGTTCACGCTTACCTTTGCTTTACCAAAACATTGCATTTCTCCGAGGTATACTTTTTTTGTTTTTTCTTGGTGCCTCACTTATTTCGCTTAATATCTACTGGGCACTTTGGTAACCTGACAGAATAATGATAGAGAATTACTTTTATCGTGAAAAAAATATCCATATCATTAAAAAATATACGATTAATTTAAATACGAGTTGAAGTGAAACAAGTAGCTGAAAATGTTTATATAACTTTTTTTACATGCCGATATTTATTTATAAATATTACACTACCATGATTAAAAATGGGTGGATGATGTAGATAAAATCCTCCTGCATGTAATGGTGGTATAAGATTGTAGATAAGACAGAAATTATTGCTGCAAACGTAATTTTAATCTCAAGGATTGGATAGAGGATAGTCTTACCTGACCTAACCTAGACCACAGCAGACTACCGGGACCTAACCTGGGCAAACTACCGGGCCTAACCTGGGCAAACTACCGGGTATAACCAGCGTAAACTATCATAAAATGACCTGGGCAAATTTCCAGGACCTAGCCTAATGTGGTAATACTGCTCAAGCCTAGCCAAAAACCCAGTTATTCTGTAATAATACCAACACATCAAATCCTTTCATTTCAAGATTATTCTCTAACGTTACGGTACCAAAAAACACATATAGATGGAGGCGTAATTCCAATGATTTACCAAGTTTTATATTAATTGTCCTTCTGCCTAAACATGTAAATAAGGCCAAATGTAACCAGGTTTTTCCCAATTGTATCATATGTTAAAGTTTGGTGTTAGTAGAACATTATAATTTTATAAAGATGTCAAGGCCAAATGGAACCCGGTGGTGGTGTAACATACCAAGGCTAAAACGTCTCTTAAGTAATCAAGGTAAACTTTATAATTTGTCAAGTCTATATGTTGTTGTTGTTACACTATATTAGTTGTGTTGTATGTATACCAACAAAGTTTACCACCAAT
This sequence comes from Petrolisthes manimaculis, assembly GCA_034508575.1. Taxonomy (NCBI): domain Eukaryota; kingdom Metazoa; phylum Arthropoda; class Malacostraca; order Decapoda; family Porcellanidae; genus Petrolisthes; species Petrolisthes manimaculis. Next base: position 192,077 of record JAWZYT010000337.1, read on the forward strand.
AGACATAACATACCTTACAAATTTACAATGGCAGTCAGTATCACGCACTTTGTGTTGTCTTTGTTTACACAAATTTCAGTGTTGCCAAGAGTCCCATAAATGTTGATTGGGAATTCCCCAGACTTGGGCTGAAATATCCCTAGATTGGACAAAATATCCCCAGATTGTAAATTTACATACTTTAATTAATTAATTAATTTCCATGTAAGGAAACCATATTTTTCTGAAATTATACGACGAAGTTGGTGGCTTTAATTGGGTAAATTTACAGTAAACCTGGGTTCAGTAAAACGTATATATTAGTATGTTTTACCACTAATTAGGACCATTCTAAGACTATTTTCTTCAATGGCGTTTCTCTCGGAAATGCCCCGTTTTCGAGATATGCCCAGTTTTCATACCCCATACAAACTTGGGGGAGAGCCTGGGAATCCGGGGTTTTGAGTGGGAGAAAACACGCTGTACACTATAGCCGTCATCTGGACGTCAATCGGATACGAAGTTCGCTTGGGTTAAACCAAGCCAAAGCAAGCGGAACTGTTCTGGTCGGTCAAAAGGATTCGACGATCCACCAAGATGGACCCTGCTGCCAGCCACTTAAACCAAGACCAACAACGTATCCATCCAAGCTCGCCAAAAAGCAGCGATTCGGTAAGCTTGATAGGAGGATAGGAGAAGTATAGCAGTAAATATGGCGGCCATTAAAGATATGACAAGTAAGTTAATAGTATAATAATACATGAATTGTAGGTGCAACAGGCTGTAAAATAGAGCGATAGCAACACAAATAAGGCTTTAAGTATAGCAATGACAGATTAGAGCAGGTGTAGAGTTCATATTAGTCTACCATTTCTACTAAAATAGTAATTGTTAAAACCTGGAGAATCACGATAATGATATAAATTAGTAATTATTATTTTTTTTTTATGTTCTCGTATCTAATTTAACTTATATGAGATTATATGGATTGCTTAGGGGTTATGTGACCCATTCTTGATAATTATGTAATATTATTAAGGTGAAGGGAAGTATTGTACTTTATTGGAAATCAGTTCTTGGTAAAACTATAGAATCATGCCAACTTTTTCTGTTTTTAATCAATCTTAAAATACAGGAATGGACTTTGACTTTCACCGGTTCTGACTTAAACACAGTATCACTGTAGGATATAAGAGGTCCACCTTCATGTGTATTTCAAATGTGATTGCAGTAATTATAACTACCGGCACCTAACCAGAGCAACCAATGGCACCTAACCTTGTTAAACTACCATGACCTAATCGGGACATAGCTGGACACTGCTACAGAACAGCAATAAATTCTATAAAATAATTAAGTTAGGTCTAACTAATTCAATAACTTTCTTATCGTTATATAGGGAGAGGTAATTTTTGTACTACATTGCAAATGTAGTGTATTAAGCATGTGTGTTTAATATGTCAAGTACCAGATACTGTATTCCCTTCTTTAACTGTTTCTTACCATGGTAGGTTACTACATTAAATTCTTTACTTCCAGGACTGTGTGTCTGTACTGTGAACGTGCATTCGATGACACAAATGATGCCTGTAGTTGCATACAGTCCCATTTAGTTGAAGCACAAGCGGAGAGTCTTCCTTCAGTATCGCCCATCTCCTCGACCTCCTTTGCTGAAAGTAGGTTAAAGCTAAAAATACTTTAATCCAGACTTACAGTCATTTGCAAAAATAGATATTCAATATTTAATTCAAGGAAACTTTTTCCTTTACTAACAATGTATGCCCTGATAATTATATGCAATGGTTTAGAGCAGTTCAGTTTCCTTAATTAACAATGGCACTCCTCTTGTTGTCTCATTGATACTAACTAGTACTTTACTGGTACAATAACCAAGGAAGAGCATAAGGGAGAGAGGAAGCATATCCAAACCACCTCAATGTATTACACTTCACTCTCAACCACACCACACTCATTACCACTTGCTTTCTTACTCATACCACATCTCTCATACACACTCTCATTACTTTTTCCATCCCGACTTGTAAGTCCACATGCACCTCTCAAGTAACTCATTTCTACTGCACCTATTCTAGACTGATGAGCCCTACTTCATGTCCAGGGACTCGTGCCCCCTGGTGTTGTGATGATTTGGCTCCTATAGCTGCCTTCCTTGACAGCCTTCGGGGGTGGTTGAAGACTGCAACGCACACAACAACACTAGCCAACAACACAACATATACTGTACTCTGAGGGCACTTTGGGAAAGCCCGGTTCAGGCCATGGCCTTCCTCGAGAGCTCGGGGCTGCTCGGCCAGACAGCTTGAGGAACTTCAACAACAACTCCTGCCATAATGGCTGAAGACCTAAAACACAATAGAAGACTTCTCCAATCTTTGGACCATTCTCATTTTTTCACAACCATCATTTCTACATGTGCGCATTTTTCTTTGATTATGTGAGTGCTGAACCAAGTACTGTACCTACCATATGTACAGGATGATTCATATACATATTATAATATTTATTAAATGTGTATTATACGCTGTATATATGCATTTAAGACATAATATACAGAACTTATTTACAGTGTTTAAGAAGCAATAGCAGATCATATGTTCAACTGTAATCTATTTTCATGAATGCAAGCTCGTACTCATTTTACCATGTAAGCAGAAACTTCTTTTGAATAACCCTATATAATGCATATATATTTTTGTACTTTGTGTGATATTGTACCTTAATTTTGTTTGGATAAGAAAATGTATACAGCATTATGTTTGATACTAAGAGTTTATTTTCACGAAATAAAAGCTGCAATCAACACTGCATTGCCTACCTATACTGACCTTGAGTTTACACACACATACAAAATACTTGGCATAATATACAACACATCCATGACATTCAAATAACATAATGGCCATCAAAAACAAATGCATGTAAAA
>JAWZYT010000337.1:217500-225000 GCA_034508575.1 Petrolisthes manimaculis
GGTAAATAGTTTGCCCTGGTCCACATTAAGTTAGGTTAGGTTAGGTCACAGTAGAACAAGACACCGAATATTATCTAGACATAGAAGCCTAAACCTGCATCCATTACCGTACTGCTGTAAGGTGCTGTAAGGTTCTGTAAGGTAAGGTAAATAGTTTATTAATTTAGTACTTACCATCTGTTGTCTGGTTGATTATTGTTGATTATTTTATGTTCCACTTCACCCGTAGATGTTGCTCCACACATGGCCTCTCTCGTTATTATTAATCACTTGTAATACTTTTATCTTTCATGTTGTATCACTATAATTACTTGTAATACTAATATCATTATTATTGTATCACTATAATTACTTGTAATACTAATATCATTTATATTGTAAAACTATAATTACTTGTAATACTAATATCATTAATGTTGTATCACCATAATCACTTGCTAAGTTTCAAAGCATTATTTTGGAGTATATATATTGTTTCTGAATATACACATCCACTTTGCAATTGGACACACACACACACAGTATATTGGTATAGAGTATATACCAATATATATATAATTGTAAGGACAGCACTGTTTCTTTTAAATTTAAATCACAATGGAGAGGTAAGCCTACGTGACCTGCACGCCACGAAAGCCAAGGCTCGACTGACTCGGCCTCGCCCAGCTGCCCAACGGTTTTCCTGGGTGGGTGTGTCAGTGGGGTTGCCAAACGCTATAAACCACTTTCTATTTATTTTATCCTTGTTATGAATTTAAGAACATTATTTTGTGGTGTATACGATGTGTGGTTAAAGGTACGATGTCTCCATAGACAAACAATAACACCAGGGCCATTAGTACCATTACCATACCTTCGTACAATACAATGGATAGAGTAAATTTCTACCATACAATATCACTGTTTATTTTGGTTGTGAAATTAGACACGGTAGTTCGGTAGTTCGGTAGTTTGATTATTAAGACTAGTTTCACAGTGGTTTAATTAGATTTATTATGATCCTACTTAATTAAATGTAAAATAGACCAAATATATAATATTTACACAAGAAATAAATAGGGTAAATACCAGATAATATCAAAGTAGGCAATGGAACTGTTAATAGAGTTTGGGAATATAAATATTTAGTAGGTGTTATAATTAAGAGTAGATAAAAGTATACAAATTAATAATACAATACTCACCTTATTCTACAGGTTAGGTTAAGTTAGGTTAGGTTAGGTTACGTTAGGTTAAGTTCGATTAGGTTAGGTTACGTTAGGTTAGGTTAGGTTAGGTTAAGTTATATTAGGTTAGGTTAGGTTAGGTTAGGTTAAGTTAGGTTAGGTTGGGTTGGGTTGGGTTAGGTTACGTTACGTTACGTTACGTTACGTTACGTTTAAGTTAGGTTAGGTTAAGGTTAGGTTAGGTTATATGTTTTTCGATAACTGTTTGGTATGGACGTTTAACAAAAAAAGAAAATTATAAAGCAAATAAAATAGTTAAATATGCGAAGAGATCTGAATGGGGTTGAGTTTGTAACAATAGGTGACCTGTATAATAAATTGGTATGTATGTATGTATATTAAATTGACGATATGCGAGTGTTAAATGGATGATATACGAGTGATAAATTGACGATATACGAGTGATAAATGGATGATATACGTGTGATAAATGGATGATATACGAGTGATAAATTGACGATATACGAGTGTTAAATGGATAATATACGAGTGATAAATGGATGATATACGAGTCATAAATGGATGATATACGAGTGATAAATTGACGATATACGAGTGTTAAATGGATAATATATGAGTTAAATGGATGATATACGAGTGATAAATGGATGATATACGAGTGTTAAATGGATAATATACGAGTGTTAAATGGATGATATACGAGTCATAAATGGATGATATACGAGTCATAAATGGATGATATACGAGTCATAAATGGATAATATACGAGTCATAAATGGATGATATACGAGTCATAAATGGATGATATACGAGTGATAAATGGATAATATACGAGTCATAAATGGATGATATACGAGTCATAAATGGATGATATACGAGTCATAAATGGATGATATACGAGTCATAAATGGATAATATACGAGTGATAAATGGATGATATACGAGTGATAAATGGATGATATACGAGTCATAAATGGATGATATACGAGTCATAAATGGATGATATACGAGTCATAAATGGATGATATACGAGTCATAAATGGATGATATACGAGTCATAAATGGATGATATACGAGTAATAAATGGATGATATACGAGTCATAAATGGATGATATACGAGTCATAAATGGATGATATACGAGTGATAAATGGATGATATACGAGTCATAAATGGATAATATACGAGTGATAAATGGATGATATACGAGTGATAAATGGATGATATACGAGTCATAAATGGATGATATACGAGTCATAAATGGATGATATACGAGTCATAAATGGATGATATACGAGTCATAAATGGATGATATACGAGTGATAAATGGATGATATACGAGTGATAAATGGATGATATACGAGTCATAAATGGATGATATACGTGTGATAAATTGGGAAACTGTACATTATATTTGTTTTATACTTTTTACATTGTACTGTATGTGTGTGTGTATGTATGTATGTATATTCGTGTGTAGGTATTTATGTATGTATGTAGGTGTATGTATGTGTGTTTTACACTTTTTACATTGTGTGTGTGTATGTATGTGTATGTGTGTGTGTATGTATATATGTATATTCGTGTGTAGGTATTTATGTATGTATGTAGGTGTATGTATGTATGTATGTACGTGACAAGTTCCCTACCCCCTCCCCTCCCCAACGGTCATATTTTTTGTTTATACCTGTCGTCGCCCAAACCAACCGCAAAGGGTCTAACGGTTTTTCTGGGGGGGGGAGGGGGGTTGCTCAACACTTTAATTAAACCACTTACTCTTATTTGTTTATTATTATTATTATTATTATTATTATTATTATTATTATTGTTGTTGTTGTTGTTGTTGTTGTTGTTGTTGTTGTTGTTGTTGTTGTTGTTGTTGTTGTTGTTGTTATTATTATTATTATTATTATTATTATTATTATTATTATTATTATTATTATTATTATTATTATTATTATTATTATTATTAGTAGTAGTAGTAGTAGTAGTAGTAGTAGTAGTATTGTTATTATTATTATTATTATTAGTATTATTATTATTATTATTATTATTATTATTATTATTATTATTATTATTATTATTATTATTATTATTATTATTATTATTATTATTATTATTATTATTATTATTGTTGTTGTTATTGTTGTTATTATTATTATTATTATTATTATTATTATTATTATTAGTATTATTATTATTATTATTATTATTATTATTATTATTGTTGTTATTGTTGTTGTTGTTATTATTATTATTATTATTATTATTATTATTATTATTATTATTATTATTATTATTATTATTATTATTATTATTATTATTATTATTATTATTATTATTATTATTATTATTATTATTATTATTATTATTGTTATTGTTGTTGTTGTTGTTGTTGTTGTTGTTGTTGTTGTTGTTATTATTATTATTATTATTATTATTATTATTATTATTATTATTATTATTGTTGTTGTTGTTGTTATTATTATTATTATTATTATTATTATTATTATTATTATTATTATTATTATTATTATTATTATTATTATTATTATTATTATTATTATTATTATTATTATTATTATTATTATTATTATTATTATTATTATTATTATTATTATTATTATTATTATTGTTATTATTATTATTATTATTGTTATTATTATTATTATTATTATTATTATTGTTGTTGTTGTTGTTGTTGTTGTTATTATTATTATTATTATTATTATTATTGTTGTTATTATTATTATTATTATTATTATTATTATTATTATTATTATTATTATTATTATTATTATTATGTTTGGTGCCGTTGAAGAAGTATATGTGTGGCCGCGTCGTCTCAGTGTTGCCAACTCACAGCGACAAACTTTCCCCAACTTCAACATCAGAATTTTCGTTTTTACCTCAACTTTTGTAAGGCTAATTTGGGGCGTTTTCTGTTTGGGCTATAATAATAATAATAATCAATAATAATAATAATAAATCACACTTCTGCTGAAATATTTTTTTTTTTTTTTTAGGCTATTTGGGGCGTTTATTATTTGGGCTATATAAAAAAAATGAATTGGTAACACTGCTTTATGGAGTACTTTAAAAATGGCGGCCAGGTTGATTTGTTATTGTTGTATTAATATCTTATTTTTAATAATTATCGCCTCTGAAGCTGGGTAAGTTAATTTATAAACAACTTTTGATAATGTAGAGTTTATATTTATTTATTTATCAGCCATTTTGGTTGATAAATGATAAAGTAAATGGTGAAATATGGTGTAAATAGTTAAATTATTTAATATTTCAGTTTTTGGTCATTACACGTCAGTATATTTCTTATTTTAACCTCATTTATTTATATTTATAGACCATATTAATTAATGATAATGTAGAGAAGGTGATAAATGATAAATATATAGTGATAATTGTGAATAAATAGTGAAATAAGTTAATATGATAATTGTGAATAGATAGTGAAATTATTTAATATTTCAGTATATTTATTATTTTAACCTTATTTATTTATATTTATAGGCCATATTGTGATAAGTAAATGGTGAAATATGAAATAAATAGTTCAATATTAATGCTTCGATTACTCGTTATAGTATTTTTATTATTAACGGTAATTATATATTCTATTGCCATTTTCTATTATGATGTTTTTACCTTCTTTATCTACTAATTTATAACATTCTAAGACTATTTTCTTCCATGGCATTATTATTATTATTTTTATTATTATTTTTATTATTATTATTATTATTTTTATTATTATTATTATTATTATTATTATTATTATTTTCCGTTTGTACCATCAAATAGCCCGTAAAATTCTCTATCAATCCATTTATGTATTTATGTATTAACATACTTATGTATCCCTACAGATTACAAAATATCTAGACAATCTTACAGCAATTACCAACCCACTATAATACCAACCTTCAAATTTTGTTTTTAATTCTTCTAATTATTCCGCTGTCCTTCTATCGATCTATTTTCTGATTATTCCATCTTGTTCCCCATAAATTTGTCTATCTATCCATCTATCTATCTAGCCTCTATCTATCTAGCCTTCTGTTTATTCCTACAGATTGCAAAATGTTAACCCACCATCAAATCAAAATTTTTAATATTTTCCCAAAATAAATTTTGTTTCCTTTTGATTACTCCGCTGTCCTTCTATCGATTTATTTTCCGTTTGCATCATCTTAGGTAAGATCCTGCGTACCGGGAGTAATTGTTTATTTCAACACTAAAGATTTATATTGGTTGTATGTTATGGTAATATTTTTGTTAGCTGTTGCCTGATTTTATCCAAGAATATTAACCCCGATAGTAGGGGAGGGCATGAAATATATCAGGGAAAGAGAGGGGTTGAGATACGGCTATGAAGATGAACGTCGGCCATGTAAACATAATAGAGAAACAAGATGGCTTGTATCCTTGCTTGTGATTGGTTGTATGTCATGACGTCATCGGCCTAGGCAGCCATGACGTCATGACCTGCTCAGCCAATAGGATTACACCATGTATTTACACCCGCTTATTTACACCCGGTTATTTTACACCCAAGTCCTATTACATCATATGTATGTGATGTATATTGATATTATGAAATAAGTAAAGGAAATACATAATTGGATATAAATTAAAAATGTAGAATAAATTAATTTGAAAGTAACAAAACAAAATAGAAATAACTGTTAATTAACATTACCTTACCTGACCTGACCTAACCGAAACTGGGAGGGGGCAGACTACCGGGACCTAACCTGGGCAGACTACCGGGACCTAACCTGGGCAGACTACCGGGACCTAACCTGGGCAGACTACCGGGACCTAACCTGGGCAGACTACCGGGACCTAACCTGGGCAGACTACCGGGACCTAACCTGGGCAGACTACCGGGACCTAACCTGGACAGACTACCGGGACCTAACCTAGGCAAACTACTGGGACTTAACCAGGTGTCCTTCGGGACACCTGGTTCCTTTAAGCATAAATAGTACCAACTAATTAAAAAAATGCAATAATTGAAAAAATGTACATTACATACCTTCTTCAAGTCCTTCTGTTTATAAAAGTACGCAATATCACGAAGAAACTGGTTAAGGAATGTGTCCTTGTATTTCCATCTATACAGAAATTATTGAAGTTAACTCTCTCGTATAGTTCCTCGGAAGTATGGCGTTCACCGTTCAGGATACGTAGTTTTAGCATAGTATCCTTCAAGAAATTTCTATGATCTGCTCACTATAATCACTTAATTAACTCCTCCACGAATAATTATTTTATCACTGTCTTGTATGTGGATTACATCGAAAATCCGATTCGTAATAGTATAATTTATATCGCCAGGAGGACGAGAGTGGGAAGTACACCACTACCACACAGACTAACAATATTATCATTACTGGCTCAGGCTCCAATTAATCAAATATACAATCCATTATTTGGCAACCACTACAAAGAATGCCAACTGCATGAAAGTATTACGGAAGAAATGCACCAGCAATAACTCCACATAATAATCTATAAATGTAAATGATGAACATGTATTACCAAAGTAGGCTACAATATTACATATACAGGGTTTATGAACTGATTGGATAGCATTTATTTGCGTGCTTGCATATTGTATGGTAGGACAACCCTGCTTTGCTTATTTTTCAGCCAATAATAAGTGGTAAAGTACTGACGTTTTTTTTATATAGGAGCCAATAAGTAATCGCAAATGCTGATGACGAAATTTTCATCAACATCCAATAAAAAGGCGGCAAAGTTCGATGACGTCACCACGTTTGGACCAATACCGTGCGTCCTTACAACAAGACTTTGGGACACTCAGTCTCACCTCCGACGCCTTTATAAACAGTGACCACAACAAGCGCCCAAATTGACATTTTTATTCTGTAATTACTATTTATAATGCGTAACTTCCATGTTTAATCTTATTAAACAATCTCCGACATACAACACATATCAAAACTACAAGTTAACCATAAAAGTATTGCATTATAAGTGAAATATGTATAAATACAGTTACTCCCGGTACGCAGGATTATACCTCATCTTATTCCTCATAAAATTCTCTATTAATCCATGTATCTATTTATGTATTAATGTATCTATTTATCCCTAGAGGTTGCAAAGCAGACAGGCTTGGGGGGTGACTGGGGGTGTGTGGGAGTTGGGGACAGACTTGGGGGGTGACTGGGGGTGTGTGGGAGTTGGGGACAGGCTTGGGGGGTGACTGGGGGTGTGTGGGAGTAGGGGACAGGCTTGGGGGGTGACTGGGGTGTGTGTGGGAG